>OMKZ01001839.1:11244-26870 GCA_900302535.1 Neoniphon sammara | reverse complement strand
ATGATTCATAGACACCCAGGAGGACACACCCTGCAATGGGGTAATACCACACATGTTTTAACTGGGCTGGCCCATAATTCATTAGGGTTACCAAGGCTACAGGGAGCTCCCTGAGAGAGGGGCCCTAGAAATCAACCCCGCTTGTTGTTAGATATAGCCCATATAGCAGAAGATTAATATTCAAGGCTATAGTATGATCATCCTTAGTGGAGAAGACCAATCTGTTGAGTAAAGAATACCAGAAGGCTTGATGTTGTCTGCATATTTCCGCATCAAGTCAAAGGTTGCTCTGAAATTTCCACACTCATTTTTTTTTCCTGGGTCTTGTGTCTGCGTCTGAGGGTGACGGTGGGAATTTTATGAGGTGAAATATGGAAACGGAAAATGTGTGGCTCTAATGTGCTTAAATGCAGCCATCTTCCTAATGCAATAAACCTAGTAGGACTAACCTCCTCCAGAACTGAAAAATCCTTTAATGGTATGTGGGCATAACAGCATCCAAGTTCATGACTACATAACAGTGAATAAACAGAGACGTCTGTGTCTGAGTATAAGAATGTATTGGTATTATTGAGGTAGAAATTATTTTATAGGTGCTACGTTCGAAAACTACCAAAATGTGGTGAGAGTATCCAAGATTATGTATATTTCCACATGCAAGCAACAGGAACATAATGTGCGTACATAGATAATTGTGAGTTGTTGCTCTGTTTGTGGGCTGAAGTAGTGGTAACTGAGTACACGCTGTGCAGCTGGCATTTCCACTGGCAATGACAGGACTCCAGCACTTGCAGTGGAAGCCTTTTCCCATGAGGCCCGAGAGCAGCCTTCAGCTCAGCCCTCGCTGGGGAACTTAATTGCTCTGATTATTCCCTGTAATTGCTATTGCTTTCTCTGTCTGAGTTTTACAGGCTTGCAATGAGCAGGTACGGCTGGATTGTGGCTTTGGAGAGTGGACACAGCTTATGTTGTTCCAATTAAACTGTGAGTACTTCTGTAGCACAGCTTGGTTGACTAAGTCGGATTCCTAATTTCCATATTCCAAAATCTCTAGCCTGCTGTGCAGGATTATGCACAGCAGACAAGAGGACGATGATACAGTAACAAGGCCATTACACCCCTACTCAGCACCTGGGAGGTATAACTGTATGGCACTGAGGTTTATCATCACCTCATTTCCTAACACATCACCCGCCTGTTAACATCAAACAGGGAAACTCTGGATATACGTAGGAAGTGTGGGAAAAATTTCAGAACTAGCAAGTAACATGATTTCAGTGCAGTATAAAGCTCTTCATCATCTAAATACAATTTAATAGTAGTGTATTAATCATGTAATGTGAAACATGGCCTCTTCTAAAAGGCCACAAACTAGGTTATCCACTGAAAAATGGTCTCTTTTTGATTAAGCAATCACATTGCAAGCATTGGCTGCCCAGTTTTCATAAATCACTTCAAACATACATGGCATTTGATTAGAACCCATTAGCAGTGAGCAACAGTGTGTGTATGATGTGCGTGTAGGTAGACATGTGCATGTGTCTCATCTCACATTTTCCATGGCCTGCTCTTTAGGATGTTCCTCATTAGTGTGAATATTAATGCAACCAGAAGGGGGGAAGAGGGGAAGAAAAATGTAAAAGGAATTTGGAAGAGCTTTTTAAAGGGGCCATTTCATCAGAATCGTTATTTTTTTGCGGTTCTCTGAAGGCTCGTAACTGGCGGTCTATGAAGAGAGACATGCCGCAGTGGGGCTTAATTTAAAACCAGAAAGGTCACCACGCTAAGAAAGGTCCTCAGCTCAGCCAAAAATATAAAATGAGGAGGAGAAAAAGAAAGCAGTGGGGGAGGAGGAGTGGGCCAAGAAAGAGAGCAAAATGAAAGGAGTTCAGAGGATGCCGATTGGGAGGGGGGAGTGGGGTCGGGGTAGGGGGACACGTTCAAGTAATACGGAAAGACAGTGTTATGGAAGGGCATGCAAAAATGGAAAAATATTGCGGAAAGAGGAAAAACTGAGGGAAGATAATGAACTGCGATGGAACTGAACTGGAACGGGCCTAGCATCAAAACAGATGCAAGAGGCTTTTTTGTTTACTTTAATGGTGTTTTTGCAAGTAATTTGTTATAATGGCCCACAATTTCAGGGAAAAAAACAACACTGAATCCATACACAGTGAGGGATTGCCAATCTGTCCAACAATCTGTGTTGGCAGGAACACAACCCTCCCCAAGCCTTTACTGAATGAGGCTCCCTGTGCTTGGTACTGGACCAGAGTGCTAATGGTCAGATGGGAAATTAGCTTTGCCATATGCAATTCAGCACAAAATAGATATGACTTTCAAAACTACATTTTCACACAGATCAGTTTATTTATGCAAGATGATGAAGAAACGCTTGAATTCAGTGGGAAATACTTTTTGCCATTGTGTGTTGGCCTTGGCCTTGTTAACAATGGTAAATACATCAACAGCACGGTCACCATCCCCCAACTCTACCTAACATTCCACCAACTAACATCCCTGTCTTCAATCACTTGTTTATCTATCAGCTCACTTTAATTGTCCGCTGGGTTTTTGACTGCACCACATTACATAAAAGCCCACAGGAGCCTCATGGCAGCAGCACGACAGCCTCTGATGTAAAGCCTCACGCTTTGCACAGATAAGACGGGTTCAATTTTAATGTTGCTAGCACACCGAGACGCACCAGGCACACTTGTAAAACAGAATGCCCCCTTCGCTTGTAAACGCAGCAGCCCAGGAGGAGGAAAGAAGTGGGGGTTGGGCGTCTGGGGTGGGGCAGGATTAAAAGGAGGAGAGGAATTCCACTTGCCCAACTCATGTAATCCATCTAGTCGATCAATTTCTTCTCTCAAATTCCCAATCCATTCCCCATCTCTTTTAAAAACTAATACCCAATTCCAATCACAACCGCAATAAAGCATATCTTGTAAAAGGTCACAGTGCGACCTCAGGGTTCTCTAAATTGGATGCCGGTTGGTCCACTTTCCTTTGAAATACTGCCCAGCCTGTTTTGAGTGATATAAAAACTGCCCAGCGCTCACTCATGCTGCCAGTGGGACCTGCATCGAGCACATCAGTGGGTGTTCATTTGGATGAGAGGTGTCACAGCACAGAGAGTTTAACAAGACATTAGTTCTCTGTGTTAAGAGAGAAAGGAAGCAGAACTCAACCCAGAACTAGAGCGTGGGGGCCTAGGGAAGGTTTTGGGATAGGTGTATCTGTGTGTGCATGTGTGCTTGCCATAGGCAGCATGCCGTTATATAGTGGAGCATCTCTCCTGCAGCCAGGCAAGGGAGCTGATCAGATGGACGATCAAACACTAATCATTCCCTCACGGCCCATACCGAGTAAAGCTGTCATTAATTTTGCGGAATTACATCAAATCTGAGACATTCTTTATGTGGCCCACGGCCTGTAGACAGTTATACGACAGGGACTGCTGCGCTAAGCAGATGGGGCAGCTTGGCCGTGCATACTAAATACCACCGTCCCCCATTTCTCTATCTCCGCCCTCCCAACACTCTGCCCTCCTTCCAGGCTCTCAGCTCTCACTCACTCTTTCTTTGTTTTCTATCCCTCTAATGCCTTTGCTCTGCTGAATGATCACAGAACCCTTGCTGGTTACATCACTTACCCCATACTGATTGGCACTATTTAACTCACATTTGTTCTTATTGCTTCACTTGTAAATAACGCAACGTCTTTGATAGTAAAAATTAAATACAGATTTGTAATAGCACTGTCCACAGATCAGACCCATTATGTCAGTTTAGTCTGATGAAAATAGAAATTGTTTACAGGCGTAAGAAAATACATCATGCTTTGAGGTTTGTCTCTACAAAAAAGGATGTTGACAATTCTAATAGATTCCTTGCCTAAATACAACAGAAGTTCATAATCCCATTTTAGGTTTCCTTTGCAAATGATGAGAGCTGAAGGCAAGTTGCAATTTATGACTACTGACACATACCTGCCATTCCCCTTGAATGAGACATGTGGTAAGCTATATTCAGGCAGACCACCTCAGGTAATAAAACTGCAGTAGCACACAGGGGCGATACCATTTTCGTATATTGAGAGGAATTCCAAGTCTGGCTTCTAAAAATCAACACACGGCAGGGACAACATTTCTGTGGAACAGTCCTACAACCAGTAAAAAGTACACCAGAGCTGTTGTGTTTGAACTGCTCTATTTTTTCAAGGTGATGATCAAAGTGTCAATATTAGCCCAATTTACAATTCCCCAAGAAATAAAAAATAAGGTCAGACCGTGTGTGCCTGTGTGTGTGAGTATATATATATGTGTGTGTGTGTGTGTGTAAGGGGAGGACATTAACAGAGAGAGGACCTATGACAGCAGACTCCAAGGTCATGATCAAGCAGTTTCATGGACAATCCACTTGCAGTCTAGCCTCTATTACGATGGGCAAGCCTCACATTCCAGCTGCACAACCACCCACTCACTGCACAACAGTCGCTTCAAAGTCAAGGCTACCTGAGGTCCCCAACTGTCTCCTGAAAGTATTCCAAAAGCACCACAAAAAATACACACACATACACACATAAAGAAAAACTGCAAGGTTTGAAGAGATGTCAGTCAACAGTACTTTTGTAGAGAAGCCTATTATTAATTAGGCCTATTTTATTGCCATAAAGAGAGTATTCTTCCCTTCTGCATTGTCTATGTTAGGAATGCTACAAAATAAAACGCAGGATTGAAATGGGTTTTATATTCACAGTGTTCCACACACTGAATATAAAGCACAAATGTAAACAATGGCAGGCCACTACTGAATAAACTACTCACTGTAACACAGGCTATTTAATTAGCCAACTGTATAGAGAGCCACTACTCCAGGACCACGTTGCTCACACAGGCTCAGCACACTGTTAATCCACTTAAACACAATTTATAGGGTCTCAACATCGACTGTCTGTCGGCATAAAATTAGCTGAAGCGTCCTTATAGTGTCTTCAACAGACTAAATTAGCCAAACCGGACTGACTAATTGAGGAGGAGTAAACTACTTTGTGTGACTGGGTTGACTCAACAATAAGCATGTGTGAGTGTGGGTCAGCATTAAATAAGCAAGCTTTAGGCAATATAGAAATATCTCTACATAATAGACTATATGGTATATAATTTTTTAAGCTTGCTACAAAGAGTTGATAACCTGAACATAAAATTAAATCCCTATCTCTGTGATGTGACTTTTTACTACCAGTTACTGAATGTGTTCACAGGCAGCTGAATCCATGCTCTCCTGTCTGCTGCAGTGGTACGTTTTTGTTTTTTGTTTTTTTTTAAATATATCATTTTGGTCAAGGGCTAACAAATAACCTGGCAAAAACATTGCATCTCAGTAGTGACTTTACTTATTGTGCTTTACAGTATGTTCTATTCCACAATGTCCATGGCAGTCCTATAATGTGAGATATTATGGTTTGCAGTTTTGCTGTATGTTTTGTACAACACATATTCTCACTGTGTCAGGCTTAATGATAGGAAATTAAAAGGTGATTCATTTTCCTGTTTTTAATTCCTTGGGACACTCTATGACTAAAACAGCAGCCTACTTGTGAGTAGATAATGCCAATATCTGAAAAAGAGGAAATGTAGGATAGTTTCTATAAGGAAAAGTACAGTTTAGTGGTGGTAGCCAAAAAGGCTAAGAGGGCATATATCTTTTTTAAAGGTCTGGTGGTGTTGGGTTTTGCAGGTAGGTCTGTGTGTGACAGCTTGTCTGCAAAAAATAAGGGATCAGTGTTGTTCAGCGCATTGAGTTTTCAAGATGGTATACTGCCATCTGGCGTCGAGCTGCGTAGATTCACCATTTGGAGAGTTGTAAGCTCCTTTATAACCACATTAGCGGTGAGCTATCTCCCGAACCACATACCAAACTGGGAAAGTCATTTTCTGAATAGGTAATGGGTGAACAGGTAAATAACCGCAAAACATAAATGAAAATATGGTGCGTAAGCCGCAGAGCTCCAGAGTTGTGGGCCTACAGTATTTTATTGTTATGCAAATAAAGTGTGGCGTATAATCAACTGCATGCAAAATAACGCCTAAGCTTAATGATGTGCAGTGACAGAGCAAGCACATTGAAAATCATATCAGGTTTGCTGGTCTTTTCTGGAAGATGAACAGTAGCAAATAAAAATGGAAAATATATCAGCGACCCAAATAAACCGAGTAAACACAGTCAAAATGTGCACCCTCATTGCACACAAATTTCGCAATAGTTCCAGCAACTCGTTGTTTTACTCATCGCAAAAATGAGGTGCTGTTTTGCCATTGGTCAGCCTTTGCGGCACTGTCCAACAACCAATGGCGTCCTGCGTGTTGGAAACCGATTAAAAAAACAACTGGAGTCGAGCAGCGGCTTCATATTACGTTTAATGCGACCTTTGGTATTCTCCTTTGTGCTTGGGGGTTGTAGTTTAAATGGTTGCATTTGAAGGTTATTCTATTCATCCGCGAACACCAGCTCCCACAATTCAGCGGCTGAAGTGAGGCTGTCATGCTTGTGTTTTGCTTTGGTTTTTGTTATTGTTTCGGGTTAGTGAAACAGCTGAGCCAGAGGAGGAGATCATAGTTCAGTTTCGCTCATGTTTTGTATTTTGTTTTTTCATGGACTCTGACTCTTACATCTGATAGGGACAATCTGTCTAGATATTTTTACAGAGACGTGAAAACGGAAAAAAGGTAAGCAAGTTATCAGACGGCCGGGGCATATCTGCGCAGATGTCGTGTGCAATTAACAATGCCTGTAATTGTCTTTTCTGACGTACATGCGCTGCATTTTGACAAACCGGTTATTAACGCTGAAATAGGCCCAAACCTAGCGACAGCTGTTTTGTTAAGATGTTTATTTTTTCTTTCCACGATTGCATCTACGTGTGTCCGTCAGTCTTTTCCCAACATGTGCTTCTGTTGGGCCTCAAGCCTCAAGCTGTGTAACGTGAACCCTCTGAAATATGTGGCGAGTGTAGGCCTATTTTCATCACAGACCTATACTTTTCGACATCTATTATATGTTCTGTTTACTCCCTTACCAAAAATAACTGGTAGGCCTTAAAGTGAAATTTAGAAGGATACTTTACAAATATCAGTCAAACTAATCTCTGCAATATTAGAAATAGTGATACTTTGAGATACAAATGGCAAAAGGTACAGTAAGGTCACAATTAATTCACAGTTGAGTGCCATAGACATAGTTTAAGCCCCTACATGAATATTATAGTGATTATTACTTTTTTTGTAGTGTTTTTTTTCACGTTTTTGTATCAGCCTGTTAGCAGGCTCTGCTGAATATAATACATGATAATTGATAAGTATGTGATAAGTGTGTTGTACTTACTCTTAGGCACAATACATTGTAACCTAACGTGTTACTAAATAAGTTTTTGCTAGACCTTTTGCGTAATACATTAGTCAGTTCAGCCTTGTCCTTGATGACAGATGTTTCATTGCCTTAACAGTCATACAGACACATGATCTGTAAGTAAATGCCTCATGCAGTAACCCATGAAGTAATTAAGTGTACTGTACGCCGTTTTCCCAATTCTCATGTAGTGTGGATAAGTGCAGGGGGAATGCCCTGAAATTCATGGAGAGCGTGTTTGCAGGTTTACAGCCAATGCAATTCGAACCCAGTATGCACTGGAGACTCCACTCAGCTTATACTGAATGCTTGCACGTGATGGTGTCCAATAGCAAATTTGTGACGATGACTGAAATAGTCCTAGTGACAGTCGTGCAATATGTCATGTTGGTTATAGGGCCCACTGTCATTGAGGTTTGGATACTGCAGTGTCCTTTCCTGAAGAGTGTGCTCAGTCAGGCTATCTTCTTACACTAAAAAAATACTCACAGTCGCTCTCTCCTACTTGTTTTCCTGTTTGTTTTCCAGTATTCACCTCTCCCCTCTTTCTTTATTTGCTCATCCAGTCTTGCTTCTCAGTGTTAAGTTTGGTTTGTGGAAAATTAACCCCAAAAATGAGTTTGTTTACTGTCTGTCGTTTCACATAGGTGCAAAATAACCTCCATTTGTTTAGTGTTGCCATGGAAAAAGCTTGGCAGGTGGAGTTCAGAAACGTGGGCTGCAGTTACTTCCCTCAGAGCAGAGTTGACTGCCACTACACTCTGAGCTCTCAGCACAACTGGGCCAGCAATGACTGGATTGGGCTCTTCAAGGTATTGTTAACCTGATGATCACCACTAAATCAACTAAATGAACTGTATGTATCCAAGTGGAACACAAGAAGCAGTGCACAAAGTAGCAGTGCACAAAACTGATTCAGTTGAGTACTGCAATGCAATTTCTTTGCGATACTGTATCCAACCCCTTGCATCGATATGCAGGCCTATTGTTACAACATCTACATTTTAGTGCATTGTGATCATTTTCAGTATACTGTGCACTGTGATGACTTTATTTCAGTATATTTGGATTTTGACTGAATTTTGAATTTAATTGTTTTGAGTCAGTGTGTCACCCTATTTATTATATAACATGATTTTAGAAGATTTTATTAGTCTACCCAGGTGTTATACACATTTTTAGTCAATTCTGTAGAGTATTGCAATGTGTCGTGATACAAATCGCATTGTGACCCATGTATCATGAAGCATACTGTATTGTGAGGATTTTTGCCAATACCCAGCCCTACACACAATGGTGTGTGTGTGTGTGTGTGTGTGTGTGTGTGCAATTTCTTCAGGTGGGATGGTCATCAGTGAAAGACTACCACACATTTGTTTGGGCACTGGCCCCAGCTGACTACCAGGAGGGCACAGATGTCAACTGCTGTGTTCACTTCCAGGGTACTCATGCTCTTGCTTTTTAACTGTATTTTATTTCCCATAGTTAGCTGAAATCCATACAAGTACTCTGCTCAGGTCTGCACATAAAACCTTCAACTGAGAATTGATCTTTTCGTAAATTGAATTACTCTGTTGAGGAGAAAGCTTGAGACTGGTGTATTGAGTAGAGAAAGGTTTATTGTTAGAGTTATTTGTATCACAAAGAGTATTTCCCATAGGGGAAAAAAGGGAAAATATCCTTGTTTGAAAAAGACAGAGTTCCCTTTTGCTCTGTCTCTTTCACACAGAGAATTTTAATCAGTCTGTGTCATGTTTTGAATCAATTTCCTTAGTAAGCAGGAGGTTTGAGTAATGACTATAAGGAAGACAATGGCTCAAAGCCTGGTCTGACTACTGCCACTGTGTTAGAGAGTACAGTGGACACTGACTTGTCACAGTGTCCACTGTGTACCCGCAGTGTCTACAGTGTCCTGTCTATGTCAACGGCAGCTGATAAGCCTGACTGGGGAGGAGGGGGTACACGTGCAGTTGGTGTGGCATTGACCTCTGCCACAGTGATTTATCACTTAAACATATAGCCAGTGTCATTCTTTAGGAAAGCCGAGGAAAACAAGTGTAAAGAAACTGCTGATGGTTCCTTATCACTTGTAGTTATGTAGTTATAAAAATGTTACCTTCATCGTGACCTGGCGGTGGTGTCATGGGTTACAATATAGCTCATGACCTTTGTTGTTTATCATCTCCCTTGTCAATCTACCTTTCTTTTTACTTATTTTTTTACAATGAAGCATAAATGGCATATAATAATTTAGGCAAATCTATAAACTTGTGTGATGATCAGATGAACAAAAAGAACAAAGAAGAAAATCTTTTAAGAAAATGATTTTTTAATTAATTCATTTATTTTATTTATTTATTTATTTTTTGGTTTAAAAAAAGAAAGCTCTTGATAAGCTCTTCTAAATATGGGGGTGGCTAAATTACCTTTCCATGCATTTACCCTCTACCTCATTCCTGCTCAACACTACAGCTATAGAAAGGCAGCATACAAACATGTAAACAGGATTAATATGAACCGAAATGATTCTCCTTCACAAATGGATGCTAACAACAACTTCTCTCCATTTCATCAGCTTCCTACCTCCCCAAGCCCAGCTCCCAGGAGTATCAGTTTGTGTACATAGATGGTAAGGGGGAAGTGTGCTCTTGCAGCCCCGCATTCACGTTCTGCGCCCCTAAGCCACTTGAGGATCTGGTCACCCTTGAGGAGGGGGCCCATGGAGAGGAAGGAGGCACAGACATGCTGCTGGTGGTACCCAGGGCTGAATTGCTGCAGGTGAGCATGACAAAAAGGAAAAGATTGACAAGATTAGGCAGCTAGGGAGAGTGTAGAGTATAGGCTTGTTCCTCTCAAAATGAATGAACATTGATAAAACAGATGTAACGGAAAATCAATGTTGTTTTAACTGCTAGTACAAAAAAAATGAGTGCATGATGATATATTCTCCATCCTGTGGCTGCCTCCTCCCTCTGTCAGAGTCGACTGCAGGAATGTCTGCGAGAGCGGGCTGAGCTATTGCAGGTCCAGGAGGCGGCAACCAGGCAGAGGGAGAGAGAGAAGGAGGAGTACAAGAGAGCAAAGGAAGCCTGGGACAGGGGGCGCAAAGAGCTGGAGAGCAACATCGCCAGGCTGCAGGAGGAGCTGAAGCAGAGTGTAAAGGAGACAGAGGAGATGGAGAGGAAGCAAAAGGTGCAGTTGGGAGCCAGGCAAATGACGGGGCGAGGATCATTTAAATAAAACTGATTTACCTATTTGTCTTCCTTTCCCTGCTTATGAGCCCTGTATCCTCGCCCTGATTTTCTGACAACAAACAAGAGTCTCTGATGTAATCATATCCTGTTTCTCTAAATACTCTAAATTCAAAATTACAGTAATTTATAAGCATTTACTTTCATTGTCATTATCTACTTTCATTAACCTGTCAATTACTTTTTGATTAATCATTTAGTCTATAAAATGTAAAAAATGTTGACAAAAGCCCAAAGTCTTAAAATTGCTTATTTAGTCTGACCAGCAGCCAAAAACCCCAAAGTATAAATGTTATAATGTCATAAAATGGAGAAAAGCAAATCTTCATTTGTGAAATGTTTGGTATTTTTACTTAAAAATAACTAAAATGATTACTGAACTAATTAATATAATATTCTTTAGAGTAATTAAAAAATTGTTTCAGCACTGAGAAACTCAGTAAATGTCTGGGTTTTTGTGTAAAAAAAAAAAATCTGTGAATACAATTTTGTCTATGTCATGAGCCACAGTATAAAATGCAAACTCCTCTTATTAAACTTAAAATGCCTGTGGTCTGTTAGGAGGTGCAGGCTTCTGGAGAGTCACTGGCCCAAGAGAAAAGTGCCTTATTGGATGCAAAAGAGGCAAGCGAACTGCGAATCAGAGAGCTGGAGGATGACATCAAAGCCTTGACACAAACAGCTGTGGAGAGAGAGACTGAGCTGGAGAGGTTCTGCATTATTTTTCTTTCTATTGTCTTTTTCTTTCTTGCCGTGTTTTTTTCTTTTTGCCTCATTATTTCTGATGACTGTTGCTAATTAAGTCTGTGTGTGCAGGATGAAGGAAAGAGCTAAGAGGGCAGCAGCTCAGAGAAAAGAAGAGGAGAGTGAGAGGAAGAGCCTGCAGGTACATCATGACTGAGATGAACACATATTGCAGATACTTTTAGTGCTCTGTTAAGCCTGCCTCCCTGTTTTTGTTTTTGTTTTTTTTTTCCCCTATTTTTGGCGCTTATTCCTCTCTCTCAGACCAAGCTGGAACAGACAGAGGGTGAGCTCCGGAGTCTGTCTAAAGAGTTCCAGGGCCTGAGGAGCTCGCTGGCCCAGAGAGACACGAGTGTCCTGCAGCTCCAAAACACCATCACCACCCTCACCCAGAAACTCACCACTGCCCACAGGAAAGAGGTCAGACACAGAAAATTAGAGGGGCGGGGGTAGAAAGGAACAATGGAGGTGAAACAGTAATTCTGGTTATTTTTAACCTAGGCCTTAGTTTACTTGTTTGTGCCATGATAGTGTTGAAAATTACAGGACTTAGGCTAATTCACTGTAGAGTTTTCATACCTCCAGGCTGCCAGGAGCACTTGTCACACAAGACATACAGGGTCAACAGGTAAACTCCAACATTTTGAATCAACATCATCCTTTCAACACAGTAACAGCTGGATATAACATTCAATGTCTGATTATGCAGTGCTTGAAACTTGTGTGTACTGCAGTATACACTTGAAAGGACATGTTTTAATGTTTGTTTGTTTTTGTTTTTTTTTTGGGGGGGGGGTTCTACTGTTGGACTTGATTACCCATTTGCCTAATGTGTGTGTGTGTGTGTGCGTGCGTGTGCGTGTGCGTGTGCGTGTGCGTGTGTGTGCGTGCGTACATGCACTGGACAGCAGCGCTTCCAGTGACTTGGAGGTATGTAAAGCTCTACAGTGGAGTGAGTCTACTTTCAACACAATCAGTTGTCATCATGGCAAAGACTAGAAAAATGAGTCCCAGGCTGAAAATAATCAAAATGATCCTTTTCAAAATTTGGAATAGTAGGTCCAGTGTACAGCGCATAATCACGACAATATGGGATTGAATCTGGTCAGGGACCGTCACTGTTTGTCATCCCACTCTCTCCCCAGTCTTTCCTGTCTCTTCACTACAGTCAATAAGCCTAATAAAGGTATAAAAGTAAAATTAATAAATTAATGAACAAAAAATAAATAAATAAATAAAATAAAAAATATATCTGACAAGACAAAAAGATGCACATTTATAGCTTTCTCAAGCTGCATTGGTCAGCTTTGTGCATTAGTGGCTCCAACTGGCAGCAAGACCTTATTGAAAAATGTGAACCTAAATACCTATAAATCATAACACAATGTCAATAAACTGCACATAGCATTGTCATGTTTACCAATCCAGCCAGTCTGTAATTACTTCACACCAAAGAGATAAGAGAGGCAAAAGATCTCACATAGGTGAGTCCTGCTTTCTCTGAACAGAGTGCTCGCCTGCTGCTGTATTTTACTTTTAAGCTTCTATTTGTCACTTCCTGGATGGAAAAGTGTCCATACATGACACCGGAATTTTATTTAGGCAAACAGGATGAATTTAGAACATCTCAATTAGGAGGACACCCTTCTATATTACATTCACACTTAGTGATTCAAGTAGGCAGTATACTTCAAACAAAGTAGAACTTTCAGGGTGAAAAGACGTCTTGGAAGACTAATAAGATGGGCTAAAATGTTGCTTAGTGCAGCTTTAACTAGCACTGCCCAAAGCTCATCCAAAAACTGCAAAGTTTAACTAGGATATAATTTGACATTTCAGATATAAGACATGTCATGGTTGACATACTATGACTTTTCCTCAGTTTGTTTATCAAATCCTTATATCAACTTCTGTTCAGGCGGAGACCGAGGCAGCCCACAAGGAAATGCGGGGCCTGCGGGAGCGTCTGAGCACTAGCGAACGTACCACAGAAAGCTTGAAGGCAGACATAAGTGCCATGGTGGCACAGAGGGACCACGGGCAGGCTGAACTGCATCAGGCTCGTCTGCAGGCCGCCCAACTCACCCTGCAGCTGGCAGATTCCAGTTTGGCCCTGAGAGAGGGCAGAGCCCACTGGGCCCAGGAGAGGCAGAATCTGCAGCGCACTGCTGAGGTACTGCATTGCTAATTAACTAGTATCTCTGCCTTGAAAAGTGGATAATTTACTCAAAAGATGAACTACTGGAAACTGCATCCATAACTTCAGGAAGGCACAAGAGGTCAAGCTGAGAATAAAGATTTGCCCTATGTCTCCTCACTGTCTCAATCTCTATGAGTTATTTATCTGCATGCCTTCATGTTTCTACTCACCATTTGATGCTTTGAAGATGAAATGTTCCCACTCCTCTCATGAGGCATACTGTTCTTATCTTATTGTGCATTGTACCTACCATGTGGAAGACCATGGTTCATTGATCCCACTGACTGAGCTGAATATCCTAAATATTTGAGTTTGTATGTCCACAGAAGGACCGCGATCGCCTGGAGAAACTCAATGCAGAAATGCAGAGGATGGAGGAGAGGCTGCAGGACGAGAGGATGGAGAGGGAGAAGGTAGAGGTGGAACTTGGCAGAGAAAAGGACTGCAACAGAGTAAGAAAGACTTCACATAGACTTGTGCAGTGTAATATTTGTCATTTCTCTATTAACTACAGTACATTTCATGCTATTTCAGTCAATTTCACTGGTATTTACTAAGTATACTTTGTGATTCAGAAACCATCCTATTAGATGGTTCTGACATGTCTCTGTGTTCTTGCATTTGGCCTATAGGTCCAGCTGAGTGAGACCCGCAGGGAGCTCCAGGAACTGAAGGCCAGTCTGAGAGTCGCCCAGAAAGAAAAGGAGCAGCTACTCACTGAGAAACAGGTTAGAAGCACTGTCTGTCTGTTCAGTGACAAGAGAAAATTACAGTCTGCTCTACCAGACAGTTTCTCATGACAATGAAGGGATGATGTCAAGACTTTATGAGATTAGGTATATTTGTGTAAACACAATGTGAATGGATGGGAACTCAGACCTTGACTTTTTAAAAAGGCAAAGTCTATTCAACTGTGGGACTGATAAATTTATCAAAACAAAAGCAACCAATGTTGATACTATCTAGTTTCTGTGTCTTTAGTAGAAAAGCTGCCAGACATTTAAATAACTACAATATTCAAACCAACAGAATATGAGGCATCTCCACATTTCTTGTGTATTTTTAATGTCAATAAATTGTTTTCATTCCAATTTCAAAAAGTTTGACTGTAGTGTGTTGAGATTGCAGGCAATCATTAAAATATAACCCTGTCAGAAGGTTGTGCTACTGTTGACAGAACATTCCATGACTGCCAAGTGTTTTATTCTGGATGTAACAGTACTTGCAAATATTTACATTTTTTGACCAACTTTAAACTTGCTACAGTTTTTCTCTGTATTAAAAGGTTGCCTTTGGCTGCATTGTTTTTCTACACCACGGTACTAAAATATACAGCATTATGTCTTACAGTCTTATATGCTGAATGCTCTCTCAAAAACAGAAGCATAGCCACTTGTTTGTTTGGTGTGTTTGCATTTGCAGCGAATTTACTCAAACTTGCTGAACATTATCAGGCCTGCGAAGGCTTTCAGGTTCACTCTCACACTCCCAAAATTTAAAATACAGCAAGCATTTAAAATATCACATTTGAAATATAGCAAGATTCAGCCTGACCAAAGTGAGTAGGCTATTGTAAACATATTGGCTGGCACACAACATTTTTTTCCCTACATGATGAGGTCATATTGGCTCAGACATTAAGGACAGACTGCAGATTGGCTTATTTTCTCTCACAGTACTGCTGTGTTCCTTTCTGTGAGCACCACATTTTCAGAAAATACAGAGTTCACAGCATGGTGGTTAGAGGTAAGAACCTCGACCCACAGTTAGTCTATTACTGGGATAGAGGGTTTGAGGGTATCAGTGCTAAGGCCGTCACGCATCCCACATCATCACTTAGTGAAAAACAAGATACTTTACTGAATAAATTCCTTAATGAGTCAATAGGGACTGCAATTTATTTGTGATTTATCTGCTTCAGTGACGAAAGTGAGGATAACGCAGTTATGAATAGCCTAATAATTAAACCTGTTTCATCATAAAAAGTGACCACAGGATAATACAAAAGTGACCACAGGA
>OMKZ01001838.1:26875-38217 GCA_900302535.1 Neoniphon sammara | reverse complement strand
CATATCAGAGGCCACCACCTCGTCTGTGTACTGTAGCTTGGTCATCATGCGTGAAATTGTACATCTTCAGATTGGACAATGTGGAAACCAGATTGGCTCCAAGGTAATAAAAATCAACAAATTATTCCATTGTTAAAATTTAGTTAAAATGTGGCTTTATTAGTCTTTACTATGTGAATAATTTTTGAGATTCAGAAATAATTCTCAGTCCACTAGAACTAATATATAAATTAAATATATAATTAAAACTATATAATTTTCAAAAGGATGCTAATGACACATGTTCCAAAAAAGGATACTTCCTGTTGTAAAATTAAAGCTTTTTTGTTTTTTGTGGAAAATTTCATTAGGCCTGCATACTTCACATACTGTTTTGATGGTCACACTGTGATATGAAGTAAAAGTTAAACTCATATATTTATTTAACATGAAATCAACAAGTTGCATAAAATATTTTATTTTCACTATTATAATTTCTTCCTATCTTTTTCAAACCTACATTTTGAAATTGCCTTGGCATATGGCCACTGGCAGTTGTGAGTAGCAGAGGGTGGTCCCCTTGGGGCATTCTGGTAAAAGATAAGGGGCAAAGCGAGACTGGCATGGGTGGGACAATTTTATCATGGCTCACACAAAACAAGGCAGAGGAACTACAAGATGATACAGTTCCAGTAACACATAACGTCAATCAAACTTTTGACAAAGCAGCTGTTGGCAGCCTGAGAATTAAACAGAATTAAGCTGTTCCTTTAGTTTTCATTCTATATATGCACATTTTGCAGGGCCCCGTCATGTATGACAGGAACTCTTAGGCCCTTTCAGCACAGGATTCAAAAGACAAACTTAGTTTCTCACCAGTGAGACTGACACACATTAAAACCTACTGCTATTCTCACCTTTCACAGACTCATCAGCACTTGGTCCATGACCAATTTTAGGTCCAAACACGTAGTTTAAGAAGCTGAGATGTGTGGTAATTAAGCATACAGTACCCTGAGCAACCCTGAGTTATTGTAGCTATACATTTGGCCGACAGTCACAAGCTGACTGAACAATTAAACTACACAAGCTCTATTTTTCAGTGAACAGAATGCTATTAAAAGTTGATTTGGCATTATTATTATTGTATTAACATTACAATAATGACATGCTATGGCTTTTTATTTACAGTTTTGGGAAGTGATCAGTGAAGAACATGGGATCAATGCTACAGGCATCTATGAGGGAGACTGCAACCTCCAACTGGAGAGGGTCAATGTCTACTTCAATGAGGCACATGGTAAGAGAGAAGTTGTGTTGTAATCATTGTATACCATGAGTGAGGAGGTATTTAAGTTTACAAAGCAAGCAGCAATGTTGCTTCTTTTTGCTGGAGTAGGGATGAATTCTCCCTTCTGCTTCCAGGTGGTAAATATGTGCCCAGGGCCCTGCTTGTTGACCTGGAGCCTGGCACCATGGACAGTGTGAGGGGGAGCCGCATCGGGGCGCTCTTCAGGCCGGACAACTTCATCCATGGTGAGAAAAATAATGATTCAGTGATACTGTTGGGGAATGGAAGAGGATTTCTGAAGAACTGCAGCGTTTTATGGCAAAAACATTAATTTATATACACTTAATGGATTGTCATTTGCTTTGAATGCAAGTTTCAAACAGGTCACAGCTTTTTGATTGTACAAGTCAATTAGAGTTTGCTATATAGCTGCTTTACCCTTCTAATTGCACTGACAAGTGACAGAGCTAGACTAATCTAAACACCGTGACTGTCCTATTTTCACAATCTAGGAAACTCGGGAGCTGGAAACAACTGGGCAAAGGGCCACTACACAGAGGGAGCTGAGCTTGTGGAGCAGGTGATAGACAGGGTGAGGAATGAGAGTGAAAGCTGCGACTGCCTGCAGGGCTTCCAGTTCGTCCACTCCCTGGGTGGTGGAACTGGCTCTGGCATGGGAACCCTCATCATCAACAAGATCCGAGAGGAGTATCCCGATCGCATCATGAACAGCTTCAGCATCATGCCCTCCCCTAAAGTCTCAGACACGGTGGTGGAGCCCTACAATGCTACCCTTTCCGTACACCAACTGCTGGAGAACACAGATGAGACCTACTGCATTGACAACGAGGCCCTGTACGACATCTGCTTCCGTACATTGAAACTGACCACGCCAACATACGGAGACCTCAACCACTTGGTCTCCCTGACCATGAGTGGGGTGACGACCTCCCTGAGATTCCCTGGCCAGCTCAACGCAGACCTAAGGAAGTTGGCTGTAAACATGGTGCCCTTCCCTCGTCTCCACTTCTTCATGCCAGGCTTTGCCCCATTAACGGCGCGCGGCAGCCAGCAGTACAGGGCCCTCACAGTGCCCGAGCTCACCCAGCAGATGTTTGACGCCCGCAACATGATGACAGCCTGTGACCCCAGAAGGGGACGCTACCTCACAGTCGCTGGTGTTTTCCGTGGCAGGATGTCCACCAAAGAAGTAGATGAACAGATGCTGGCAATCCAGCAGAAAAACAGCAATTACTTTGTTGACTGGATCCCCCATAATGTCAAGGTGGCTGTGTGTGACATACCACCCCGAGGCCTCAAAATGGCTTCCACCTTTATCGGCAACAACACAGCCATTCAGGAGATTTTCCGCCGTGTGGGGGAGCAGTTCTCCCTTATGTTCAGGCGTAAGGCTTTTCTCCACTGGTACACAGGGGAGGGCATGGATGAGATGGAGTTCACCGAGGCAGAGAGCAACCTCAACGACCTGGTGTCAGAGTACCAGCAGTACCAAGATGCCACCGCTGATCTGGACTGGGATGCAGAGGACGAAGAGGAGGAGGGCCCTTCACCAACAGCGGCTACAAAAGTTCAGTCTCGGACGGAAATTAAGATGGAGACAGTGACTGAAACAACCACAGAAATTGCTGAAACTGCAGACCAAGATGAATAGAGAACAGAACAGATAATGAGGTGATATCCTGTTGCAAGGATGTGGAAGAAAAATGTGGAATTGTTAGCCTATCAAAAAAAAACAAACAAACAAAAAAAACTCTTATTTTTTAGTTTTATTTAAAACCAAGGGTTGGTTTAAATAGCCTTTACTGAGAGGTGCTGTTATAGACTTAAAAATACATCTTATTCTCTATTATATATTCTTTAAGTGACTTGTATGCTTTCAGTATGTGTTTTTAAGCTTTGGTGGCTTTATCTATTCAGCTATTTTTATTAATTTTATACTCACAATTTGGGAAATCATGCTTCCAAGAGTAAAATATTTGTATATAGAAAGGGAGCTCCATATATTGTCAGCTTTATTTATTATGTTTCTCTCACACTCCTAATCATGTGTCTAGTTAAAAGAGAATGTGATATTATTGCCAAGATGACATTGCTCAAGTTTATTTTTCAACTGTGTCTATCATTAAGATTGTATAAATGTCATTTGTTCAATTTTGTTTTAAATGTTCTAGACTTCATGTTCTAGATTCCATTCAGTGTTTTGTATTAATATTGTGACGGTCATTAAACACAGTATAAAACACTGGAAAAAGGTGATGTGATTACTAATAAGTACGCTAAAACTTAACAGTACATTCATTACCAACTTAAATACTGTTCCTATTCTCTTCTTTTTATATTTCAACATTTATCTGTGCAAATAACCCGAACCAAACTTGGCTTCAGTGATAGACAGCACAGTGACGGAGTTAGTGCACTTGGCACAGGTCCCTCCCACTGCTCAAGTCTGGGGAAGAGAGATTATGCAAAAGTTGCCCTCTGTCTGCACTGTGTGATAAGCACATGTGACGTGGAAATGCCCCTACAGTCCAACAGCAGAGATAGCTAAACTCATAAAATTAGATTATGGAGATAACAGTGCATATAACCTACATGTGAATATAGGTTATGGTGACAAACATGCTGCAGTCACAGAGGGCAATCAATGCAAAATTACCGTGGACGGGGTCATGGAGAAAAAAACATTTTTTCCACAAAGCAGGATCTCATTGTCCAAACTGATGCTAGGAACTTTTGGTTTCATTAATGAGCTCTTACAATAATATAATAATGGGCTCTAACTTTTTCGCATATTAATAAAAAGAAAAATAAGGCTATTCTATTATCATGGCTTTGGGAGACAGCATCGAGTATGTTGTAATCAGTAATTTCCATAGAGTATATATGTCTATATGTAAGTGTCATACAGATTATTTACCAGATTTCGCATAATGGTCTAAAACGTTGATCTTGTTTGCACAAGGTCGTCCGAGGTTGCGGACGTTAACCTTCAATAACTCCCGAGTTGAATTGTGTGACATCAGAGGTTAAATGACTGAAATGCTATTATACAAAAGGAAATGTAAAGTTACAGCCTATCTTCTCTGTAGTTATTTCTTATAATTTGTGTAGGATAAAATAATCTTATTAAGTTTGGTTTTCATGGTTTGACTTTTCAAACACTTCACGGGATTATCCATAAATTCCACGACAAGCATGTCAAGTTCATTCAGTACCGTTTCACAACGAGTGCCTGAAGCGGCATGCGTGTGACGGAACTGCGCATTGCTACCTCGTGACTCCCCGACTGCTCTGGCAAAGTGGGAGGGGATTTGCGATTGTCTTTGAATGTGGTTCACTAATGCGGTCAGTGTGACTGAGCCTACCGGCCGGCTTACCCACTCCTACAGTTACTGCTAACACTTCAACTCCTGCATAAACTAATCAAGAGCGGTCAAGCCATGAAGATCTGGACATCAGAACACATATTCAAGTGAGTAAGGGTAGTTTATTTAGCTAAATAACTTACGCCGTTTTGTCGCTGTGTAACTGTAGCGGTTTGGCGCTGAGCTGTCAATGGTTCTTTGTCTGTATCAGACAGTTTGTTAACTCAAGTTGGCCTCGCTTTCAGCATGAAAAACAACATACAGATTGGAAATTTTAACCGTTGGAAGCCAGTGGTAACGTTAACAGGTAGCTAACCTAGGTAGTACTGTGTAGCTAGTTTAGTTGTGTAACGCATGTCAGATTTTTTGACTCTGCGGGGTGTCTTTTTTGATTAGTTAAAGTAGAAAAACATAAAAAGAAACACAACTATATACATACAAAAAGTGTATGTGTAAGTACACCGAGTACCTATTGTGTTCATGGCTGTCAATGGCCGGTTGCAGAGAAATGCTGCCAAATTGCGTAACCTGCTGGCTGGCCAGCCCCCCAGCACCTTTCCCCTACATTTTGTCGCGACCGTGTGCGTCACCGGGCAAACACGGCGCGTTCACGTGTCTCTATGGCAACCATCTACTACGTTCGACTCGTATTACCCGGAAGAGCATCGAGCGCCATGATTAAAATAGATCCATAGATAGAGTTGGAAAACTGTTCGTTCCGCTGTTTTTTTTTTTTTTTAACACATTTACCTCCTATATCCACACAATCGTTATCGCTTTGAATTTAGTGACTTATAACTGGACAAATAGTTGTTGACGTTTGTCGACAAGCGAGTTATGTTAAGGTTAATACAGTTGTAACTAATACAAGGCGTTTGATCAAATCGAGGGAAACTGGTTGATTATTTGTTAACAGCTACACTGTCTCTTCATCATGAATACACGGAACAATGTGTGCATGTAATCGGACAGGAAATATGATACTAAAACAGTGACTGATAACATTTAAATGCAACTCTGAAAGTGCATTCATGTTTTTTTGTTATGTCTACCCCTCTCTCTCTGTAGCCACCCTTGGGAGACTGTGATCAATGCTGCTATGCAGAAGTACCCTAATCCTATGAACCCCAGTGTGGTTGGAGTAGATGTTTTGGACAGAAAGGTGGACAAACAGGGGCGTCTCCACAGTAAAAGACTGCTCAGCACAGAGTGGGGCCTTCCATCCATAGTGAAATCTGTGAGTGTCATATGTTTTGTTTGATAGTATTTGTCTGCAGTCCATTTTCTTTTTGTTACTGCATTTGACAATGTTTTCGTCACACTTAAAATGTAGATGTTATATGACATGCCTTAGTAGTGAAATAGATATGTAGAGAGAAACACATGATCTCTGTGTGTAAAAAGTCAAAATGAGACTTGCTCCAGTAGAAATATGTACTGGAATATCAAAGTTGAACACAACAGTACAACACACAGGATTCTGGTTGTACCCACAGAGTCAGCTGAGTGAGGCAGGTAGGCGTGTGATTTTCAGCCAGCAAGGATGACCTTATCCTGCAAGGCTATTTCTGTCTTTGGGAAGCAGTAGTCTCGGTTGCTGGCCGAAGCACAGGCGGGTTCATGGCTGTATGCCATGGCACATGTTGTACAGGACACAGAGCTGCCATTTCTGTCATTGCTGAGCTCTAACCCTCAATGACTTGTGATGTAACTTTCCATCACCGTGTTAGCTAGCAAGGGATCGCTTTGTTTGAACAGCTGCCAAATTAGTGTTAGTGCTATGCTCAGCATCTGTCTGCATGGAGGACAGTGACTGCTAGTTATAAACTCTTATCAGTGTGCAGAACATTTATAAGATAAGACTCTTTCCAAATCTCAAAGCAGAATTTCTTCACTAGGAATGCAGATATCTGGGACATGCTGTTGCACTATTTCCCCATTGATTTGACTCAGTCAAAATGGGGGTTAAATAACGTGCTACTACTAGTGTCATGTTGCAGCCTATTCAAACACGAGCCAATCAGTTGCTGTGTGTTAGAACTGACCTTTGGCTGAGATCGCTGGGAACATCAGAGGACGTAGTCAGTGACGGAGACTATGAATAACTGCTCTAATTCCAAGGGCAGTCTATGACACCGTCTGGCCCAGTGATTGATAGCATATTAACATAACCCCTAATCAGATTATCTCAAAGCAAGTCACTGCTAAGCCTCAGTGAATGAGTAACAACTTGACCTGTATGGATCTCATAGAATAGAGGCGCTCATCTGAGTTCAGATTCCCTCTTTTCTCCATTGAAATAGAATAATTAAGCAGAGTTAAGATTATCACCTCTTAATTTTGACTACAAATCAGTTCTTTTTATTGTGTGTGAGTTTGATGCACAACGCCAGATAGATTAGCTGTATTGTTGTTCATTTACACAGGACATAAAATTGGAGCTTAAATGCAGACATATTGTTAAAGCATAAGAGGGGCCAGCATGCCCTTCATTGTGAGATTCTATTCCATGTTTATTTGTTTGCATTCTGTATAGAGGCACAGAGATGGCCTTGTACTTAGAGATAACGATATGGCCAGCCACATGGAAAGAGATGCATGCAATAAGATATTTTATTTTAATTGAATAAATTTGAATTTGTCAGGCTCATACTGAACAGTTGTATAAAAATGTTGAATAATCAGAAAGGGAGTCACCTCCCTTGTGTGCTCGAGCCACTCTAAACTTTTCCAATCAGAAAGCCTGTGGCCTGAACTTTGTTCTTCTCCTTGAACAATGATTGTGTCCTATTCTCTCTACTTGGTTAAAGAGTTAGAAATTGTGCTCTGTACTTATACCAGGCAGCACATAAAGCTAAGTGCAACCTTCTGCTACCTTGCATACAACTAACATTGTTTAAAAGCAGTGCACTGCAGCCTGGCAGGCCTATATTTTTTAGCAGCATTGTCATATTTGCATATTTAACAGTTGTACTGTAGAAAATCACCGCATGATCCTGCGCATGCACATTAACTACACAGTTAGCAGCTAACTAGCCCACATGTTCACATTTTTACACAAGTCAATTTTAGCTTAATTTATGAAGTTTGTGCAATATTCACTCCTAACACAAACGACAAGCTTTGCAGCTCTTTCAAGTGGGGAGAATGAGACATGATAGTTGGCTGAGAAGGCAAGGCACAGAGCCACATTGCTTGCATTTAGCTAAATGAAGAGTGATACTCGACTGCTGGCAACCTTGGAGGAAACAACTGCGTTCATGTCCACGTTCAGGAAGTTCAGTGTTCAGTGGAAGTCCCTCGTGCCTGGGCGTATGTTTCTGGAAGCTGAATCTGAATTCAGAATTTGAATTGGGGAAAAAATGGATTTTAAATTTTGGTTCAGTTCAGTAATAATCAAATCCAGTTTTAAGCCACTGCATCCAGTTGTGCTTTACCAATTCAGTGGTCCAGTGTGAACATGACATTCAAACTGATACAATTCAAACACAATCTCTTCTTGTACTTGTCTCTTTTCATAGTCAGCTGTGAAAACACTGAAGAATGCTTATCATTTATGTATATATAGAATTTTTGCAGTGTATTTCAGCTGTAGTAATTTGTGTGTTTTTGTCTCTTTAGATTATTGGAAACACACGAACGTGCACATACGTCCAGGAGCAATCTGTTGTGGATCCCAGCAAGAAGACATTTGAACTTCAGTCCTCAAATGTGAGTACTTTGATCTTAGCTCTTGCTTATCTGGGGATATATATGGAGACTGTAGTTTGCTGTTGTTGTCCATCAGCAGTCATGAATTAGAGTGTGAACTGAATATTTTTAATGTAAATGCAACCTAGTAACTTGGCACAGGTGTTCTTAAACATTTTCACATAAGTTTTAATAGGATTTTCTTGTTATCTTTGCATCCAATATACCCAGGCCACCAGCCCACTTTGGCCTTAAAGTCTAACCCGCATTACATACAGTCATACACCTTTTGACCTTACATCATATTTATGGTAGATGTTCTATAGATAGTCCTAGACTCTTATATAAGGAACATTTTCTCATGGAACCTTTCAGCTGTTTCCAAAACATTTTCTATTCGCAATGTGTCAACTGCAAACATCTATAAGCTGTTTTGCTCCAATTTTGCATTACTGCCTTTTGTCCAAGCAGGCAGGCCTACCTGCAGTGTGCTAACCTGTAAAACATTTCTGGAATGATGCCTTGCTTGTTCCACAAGTAGTCTGTTGACATTTCAATAGTGAACATTCATAATACTAATTGTTTGAGACTTGTCTGGCAACTCTTCTAACTGTGCTCTGTGACTTGAGACGTTCCATATCTGAGTATATATAATTTGTCTCTGTAGATCACTTTCACAAACATGGTGTCTGTGGATGAGAAACTAACATACAAGCCACACCCTGAGGACCCAGACAAGTAAGTTTTTTTGTTTGCAGGCTTTTTAAACTCACAATGAAACAGCAGTTTGAGAGCCTCTTGCCAATGCTGTGCAGTATGCACAAAATTAAATATCACAACATCTTTAGACCAAATACCCCAATATTAGTATTGTGATGATAATGTAGAAATGGTGGTGCTTTCATAAGATATTTACACACAGAGAGTTTTGATAAACAGTAATTAGCAATGTGGATATGATGACCAAGCAGGTAGAGGCAAATAACAGCTAGAGCAGTCTAATAAGGTCAGAAAATTGTATTCCTTTCACTGTAATGAAGCCTTTAAAACCAGGAAAAGACAACACATATGCCATATCATAATATTACGATATCTAAAAACCCATATGAAATCTAGACTCAAATCATAATATCGATATAATTATATGTTGTCCAGCCTTACCTGTTGCTTCCTTAATTTGATGTCATTTCCAGATGAAACAGGTTGTTGGTATAAAGCAATGGGTGATCTGTTAGGGCAAGCAGTTTGATTTCTGGCACGCAAAATTAGTGAATAAGATGAAAAAGTTATTTTTCATTTCACCATGACTTTAAAAATGCGCAGATTAATCATTAATCAAGATGATTCCTTCCTCTTTACTGTCCATTCGAGTAAAACGCACTCGTTATGGATTTCTGTCCAGCAGTGAAGACTGACAGTGTGTTTAAGGCAGCTTGTGACTCTGATTTGTAACCCTTGCTTTTGTAGAACAATACTGACTCAGGAGGCCATCATCTCTGTGAAAGGCGTCAGTCTCAGCAGTTACCTGGAGGGAGTTATGGCCAGCACCATCTCCACTAATGCTGGGAAGGTGAGAGATCCCTTATAGCTGTATATCTTAAAACTACAGGTTCAGCTACATTATAATAAGCCTGGACCCCTGGGTTTGACCAAACATTCTGTGGATCCTGCACTTAAAATGTTGATCTGTCCTTACTTCTGGAATAAATTATCATATTACAGTTTAACTATCCAATATGCTTGTTTCACTCTGTTTCATAGGAACAGATAATTGTCCTAAGATTCTCTTTCTATTCCACTTGATTTAAATCTGTATATTATTATCTCTTATAGACTAATGCTTTGTATTTGCTGTTCAGGGACGTGAAGCCATGGAGTGGGTGATCAGGCGGCTCAATGCAGAAATAGAGGAGCTGGCAGCCACAGCCCGTGGGACCATACGCACACCGATGGCTGCTGCAGTCACTGAGAAATGACAGCTCGTTCTCTGCTTCACCCCAGCACAGTCAGGGTGAAACCTCGTGCCAGTACAGCCAGCCTCCCTTTATGATGCACTAGTGCTGTTATATTTTTTATATTTATTTGTTTTTGCACTACTTAAGGGTGCAATTTATTCACCTCATATGAGCTACTATCTACATTAGATATGTTTCATGCAGCAAACTGCAACATAAAGGGATTGCGAGGAGTACTTTCAGGGGAGGCTTCCTGGCAGGGCTGCACTGAGAAGCTTGTGGAAAGGTGGACGGCACACTCAGGGACTCAGTCAAATGCCACTGAAGAGAGGCCAACGTTACTAGAGAGGCAGTCGAGGCATCGGGATGTGAAAAAGGTGCCAAAGTTAACACACCACTCTTTGTCTTCTCTCATAAAAGTACCTTTTGCCAGCAATGTTTGCATCTGGCATAAGATCTCAAAATGCCAGTATCATAAACCCTGTGGGTTTACGACGATGGGGTTGTAAGGAAGCGTTAATGGTGAGGTGTATAAAAGAAGTGATGGGAAATATCCTGGCTGAGCTTTGATGGCAGAGAAACAATGCCTTGTTGAGGCAGGGTCAAGTGCAATGCATGCCGAGAGTACATGAACGTGTACTCAGGTTTCACAATAAACGGTAGGATTTTAACACAGCATTGACAATAAAATGTTAATGCAGGGTTTCACAGTGTTTATGTAAAAAAACATCTCAACAAATGTTTTCAACCTCAATAAGAATAAGAAACTGTACAAGGCGTCGTATTCAAGCCTGAATATAACTACTGTATTTTGTTCTTATTTAATAACTAATTTTGTTATTGACTATTTAACTGACATGAAGGGATCAAGGTACATGCCATATTTTATTTTTGTAGATGAACTAATATAGAGGACCATCTCAAATGCAACATTAGTATAACTCATTTAGAGACAAAGTGCAAAGTAAAAACTGACTCTTTTTTGTTATTATTATTATTATTATTATTATTATTATTGTTATTATTATAATTATTATAACT
>OMKZ01001838.1:14843-26855 GCA_900302535.1 Neoniphon sammara | reverse complement strand
TATTATAACTAACACATGCTGTAGGAGAATGTGCTTGTGGAGCTCATTCAGTTTTACTGATGGACAAGAATACTGTTCCCCACTGGTTTTCCAGAGAACCAAGCATCTCTTCTGATTGTACAAGGCTTTGCACTGGTTTAGACCTTTGCATTGGAATTAGCTTGGTATTGGCTGCTGAACATGCTGGGGGAGCTGATTGTTTGTGAATATATTTGTGAGATCAAATGTGGTTACCAGACAGACATTTCTCCAGCAGTATGGTGATGGTGAAAGTTTTAGTTTCTTAAAATATTGTTTTCTGTTAACAAGAATATTTATTTAGCGAAATGAATGGTGACGAGGAAGTCAATTGTACTTTGGGTTAATCACTGATAAATGTGAGGTCACATGCTTTGTAAGAAGTTGGATTTTATCTGGGTGCATCTGAAAAAGAAATGGTTTCACCAGCCTGAGAATGCATGTGGGACGTAAACATTTGAATGCCCAAAGGAAAGTTTAAAAGTTTGGAGGATCTGTTCATCTAATTCCTCACATTTTATGTACCTGAGAGTACAACAACAACAAAAATGCCGGTTGGTTGATGAAAACATTTTATCTATGTTGGAATTCAAATGTGCCGTTCTGTTTTTGAGTTAGCATGTTCTAGAAGCACTTATGCAATATTTAACATGCAGTGTATATTTATCAAAATAAATAGTGGTATTCTAGTTGAAAATGGCAAAGTGGTCCTGTAGTCAGTGGCACTGAAAGACTTGGTATGTCCAGTGCTTGTTCTTGTGATCATATGATTCTGCCAAACTATTAGCTTGATGGTCTGTGGGAAGATGAGAGTGTGTAGTGATGAGGCTGAGTGGAACTGAAAAGGACACATTCCAAAAGTTAATGTGAGTTGTTAGGTATTCAAATGTGGGTTTTTTTTGTTTTGTTTTGTTTTGTTTATCCATAAAGGGTTTGCCAGCAAAGCCCAGCTACACACTGAAATGATTATAATTACCCTAGAAGTTACCCAGTATAGCCCACTAATCTATTTATGTGTTACTTTGGCCACTGAATCTGCTCCACCGGTCTGTTTGAACAGTGTTATTGAAATTCAAGACCCATATGTTGCCAAATGCTAAATTCTTCCAGTTTCTTTATAAAATAACTATGAGGAATTTAAATAAATAAATGAAAAACAGGTTCAGATTTTATGTATTGCTGTCATTTTGTCACTTGGAAAAAAAACTTTCTTAACTTGCTCATACAGACCAAGACCGTGGACTGAAGTGGTGATTGAAAGCTGCTGTATTAAAGTTACTCGACAAAAGTGTGACATGAATGGTTGAAAAATAAAGTTATTTGAAATGTTATCCGTCCTGTTCCCTTTAAATGAACCTGTTGCAATGTGTGAAGTTACTCTAATTTTCAAACAAAGTTTTGCAGTGTTTCCCTCCAAAGTAATAGCCGATTGTAGATCACAAGAAGGAATAGTAGAATTGATCCGTATGGTCAAATAGGGTTGCAGTGTAACCACATCTGAGGTGTTACAGTAAAAGAACATAAGAACACACACACACAAAGAGAACAAGATGTACAAGTAGTTACCACAGTACAATGTGCACAGATCACAAATTCTTGAAATGCAGTCAAGAAGCAGCTAAACTAGTAATCGTTTCTGTTAGGAGAGTTGAGATATAACTTGAGGGTTGAAGGAGTGGTTCTTTTTCTCTTGCAGGTAAGGGTTGAAAAACTTGAACCTGAGGGAAGTACAGCAAACAGGTGAACGGGGTCACAGACAGTGTTGATTGAGAAGTCATACTTGAACACTGACAAATGGATTCAAAATGGTGAGAACAGTAAAACAGAACGTTAAACACTCAATTTTTTTTTATTTTTTTGCCAGTTTCTAGTGAATTATAGTGAAATAAAACCACTTGTCTAGTGCCCTTGTCTTAAAAATATGATCCAGACGTAACTGGTTTAACTGTTTTTTCTCCAGGACTTCACCAGCAGCAGTCATGATTTTCCTCATGGTATTTTTCTGTGACAGTAGCACCACTAAACCAACAAATAATGCAAGTTAGGATACTTTCAACAAAATAAACATCATTAACACTGCAGCCCAAGGTTCAAAGTTCAAAGCTACTTTTATTGTTTCCTGTGGGAGAAACTTTAGTGGATGTAACTGCTGCTATATAGAGTTTTAAATGAGCCATTTAATCAGTCAAATAAATCTCAGAGCCTTTCATCACTACACCAATTGAAAAGAAGTCATTTAATGCAGAGGGATTTGATATATTGGTCAAGTCTCTAACTGTAATGATGGATGTTATGCAGAGTGATGTGCTGGTCTAAGGAAGCCTGGAAATGGTAGTAAAAATACCAACTAATTGTTTAGTACAGAGTTTTAAAACATTTCCACTGATGCAGTCCAGGCATTTCAATACTGAAGACATCTGACTCTTTAATAGTCATCCCTTCTAATGTCAGAGGATGGCTTGTATTACTGGACTTCAGCACAAAAGTCCGTTTCAACGTGCGAAAAGTATGAATTTTGTTCATCAAATAAAAGGGTATGTGTGTTCCATGCTTATATTATTGTGTTTAGATGTGTATGATGATGATGATGTAGGTTCAGTCCCCACAAGGGCCAAATATTTGGTAAAACTGTCATGAGCAAGATACTGAACCCCTATCTGCTCACTCCCTAGTAAGAGTTCTCCTGGATAACACCAAATAAAAGATGATTTAAGTTGTTATGCAGGTAAAATGACCAAACCATACATACAAATACTGCAACAGCCTTCAGTTTTATCCACTGCAGCTACTGCATTAGTGTGCAAGTGTTTTATTCGTGGGTTTTAATAGTAGTTTCTATTGTAGTGTCTATTGCTCTGAACTGACGCGATCACCAAAGTGTCACATTATTAGCCTAATATTGCTATGGCCGGTGATGATGCCTCCAAGTTGAACCAGGACAGGAAGTAGTAAGGGAACCTAAAGTCTGCACATCCTTCCAGTGTCGGTGTCGGTGGAGGCGTAGAAAAACAAACACGGCGAAGGAACACATTGGGCCGGAGAATGCCGAAAAAATACGTATACAGCCGCGAAACGACAGAGTAAGTTTAACATTCACCATCCAGTGAATATGCCATGTAGAAACGCTCCAAAACGCGCCCGAGCTAATATCACTCACACCGCTAGCTGCGGCTAACTTAGCTAGCGTCAGGGGTCGTGGTGCAACATCCGCTTACGCATATGCAAAACAAAGCCCTGTTTGCTGTATTCCAAGCGGGTATATCACTGTTGTGGAGAGCATTTAGGAAATGTTGTAATTTTATTCCATTGTAACAGGACTTTTCGGGTTTTGCCCGACAGTGCTACAGAAGTTAATGTCGTTACACATCACAGTTCAGTTCTGTTCCTGTTCTATTTCTATTCTACCTTAATTCCCCACAACACTTAGCCCTTATAATGAAAGGTGTTCTTTTAAAAACACTTTTCATTGAATATCTAACCATACCATAATAAATGCATACAAATAAAATATTAAGTAGTGCTACAGTTTGACTCCAGCACAGTGAGCATGATGATCAGTCCAGAAGTTTTATCGTTTGAAATGGTTCATTTTCTCTCCTCCACTTGCGCACAATGCAAAAAACAAGATAAATTACCTCTCTTAACTCCAGTGCATTTATTCTTTCATAATTCTGCAGGATTCTTGAATCTCTGTGGGCTCAGGGAATGCAGAACTGCAGCACTTATGAGAATAAACTGAAGATCCAGGAAGCAGCTGTGGCAACAGGCCTTGTGGATGAGAGAGTAAAGGTACACTTTTCTCCAATACAGAGATAAGCCCTGTACCCCCACGCCCCCCACCTTCTGTGAGAGAGATGTGATAACATTGGAGATACTTAGACCATTATGACACTGAACTACTGGCTGTATGTCTTACTTATAGCCTTGGAAATTTATATTTCCACATGGACTGGTTTAATCAAAAGTCCATTTCATGTCTTCACAGTGTCAAAGAGCACCTGAAATTGAGCTCAATTTGTTGTTTACTCTCCTCTGACACCTTAATTTGATTCTTGTGCTCTATTGAATTTGCAACTCATTAGCTCAAGTATATTTTTTTAATGTTATTAGTCTAAATGACCACAAACAAGTGTACCGCTTCCAGGATTTTCCTTAATTTTTAAATTTTTTTATCTACTCTCCACTTGCTGTATAGCCATTCATCAGACACTGGTAGAGGTCGAACAGTGCTAAACAAATATGCACAGAGCAAGTTGGACTCCACTGGTGTGACTTTAGGGGTAGATAAGTATATCTAATATTTTGGCATCAGCATTCCATTAAAAACTAAGCATTATTTTTTAAATTGCTATACTTTGTGTTCTGTGGTGAAGGTCTGGATATACTACAGGAACAGAAAGAAGAGGAAGGAAGATTGTAGGCAGACAAAGGGAAAGCAGTCATGTCCTTCCATGGAAAAGGCAAGCATTTCCACTAAAGGTATAGTCGGTTTATCATGCCTTACCATATTTTGCTTTCCTAATTCATTCTTGAAGTGAATATCTACAAGGCACTTGGTGTACTGCCCACTGGACTGCTATTTGTCCAGAAACTGGTACATAAAAATAGTCCAAGTAATTAGCTGATGCAAAACATGCTCCACTAAATCGCCTCAGACAATAAACATGAACTAAATATTATCCTTTTTGGCTAGTAGCTGTAGGCCTTTAATACACAAAAATATCGATCAATAATTGCACATTTCTATCAAACATTAAATATACTAGTGGATTGCATAAGTGATCCCAAATGTCCCTCAGGACAAAGGGATTTCATTATCTTTTAACTTTATTTTTTTGATTCTATCATATAAGAGGCAGAGATGCCTGTTTTTAACAGTAGCCTCAGCAGACCACAATGCTGTGCAGTCACAAGACATGTTCCCTTTTCACCAAAATTCATTCAGGGAAATGTAGAAAATCGCGAACTGAAGTAGAAATACCAGTAGATTAGGACAGTTGAGGGACACTGGAAAAGTAAATTACAACACTTCGTAACAAAACAACTCCTGGAATGTGTTTAACATGACAAGTTGAAATCTTAAAAGTGTACAGGTATCTGTGGTTGTATTTTACACAACAAAATGTGTGGAAAATAGCTTTCTAATGAAATACTGTGAAATGTTCTTTATCCCAGATGTAACATATAATGTTGAAGAGAAGATGAGTGAAGATGTGGTTGGGGAGATGGACTCTAAATGCAGTGGGCAGGAACAGAAAGAGCCCAGCCAGGACACATCATTTGCGGAGGAGACGAATAGAGCTGCAACAGATCTGCCTCTTGAGGAAGCAGACAAAGACGGTCAACAAGAAACAGCTGCCCGTCTGATACAAAATGTTGAAGATAAGGTGAGAAGATGCTTAAGTGTCTAAGTAAAAAGACACAGTAGTTACCAAAAGAAAACTTCATTGCTTTGCTACGTAAACATGGTGCAATATGGATTTAACTTTTTTTTTTTCCTCCCAGATTCAGGAGCTCCAGGCTTGTAATTGTGAGGTTATTTTCATGGTTTACAACCACAGCAGTGGGTTCCTGTCCACCACAGGGACGGTGAAAGGATTAGACTTCCTGAGTTCTCAGAATCCAGGCATTCACTTACAGTTTGCAGCAACTGTGTCAAACTCTTCCTCCTGTGACAACACTTTAACCTGATTCATAACCTGGCCTGCATGAATACTTCATTCTGATGGGCTAAATAGCATCCACCGTTTTCCTATACAGTAACTGGACATCTCTGATGCAGCTGTTTAATCACCATCCTACATTGCAGACGTGTTTCAAGCATTTCATTGATGGCTCCAAAAGTTTTAATATTACATTTCAAAATGACCATGTTAGCAGTCAAGGCTCATGGAGGTAGCAGTCCTTGAAAATGGTATTGCTCAGGTCTAATGCAACATGGTAACAGGTATCTGTGGGTCCTTATAATGTAAGACAAACTAATAATGTAATTTAAGGCCTTCAAAATGTGAAGAGTTTTTTTTTCCACCATACAATGTATAATGACATAAAAATACAATGTGAAATGTTGCTGTGTGCTGAGGAACACGGGAAAGTTTCTGACCTGCTAGTGAAGAGGATGAATGAGGAGAGGACAGCCACATCACCAGAGCCTGAAGTGAAGTGTGGCAAATCCTCATGGAGCTCCTCTTCAAGACATCACTGCCCTCTGTCTGCAGATCAGAAACATCATAGCAACACTTTTGTGGTCCTTGAGGGCATCAGAGTGGTTTAATGTGGTGGTTATGTCAGTTCAATAGCAGTAACCATTGTCAGCTCAGACCTCTGTATTGTGTATATGCAGCATAAAGACAATATGTGCTTGTATTAAAAAGAGCTTACCTTGACAGTGTGTCATTTTTCGTTCAGTGAAGACTGGCATTGGCACTTTAAAGCATCTATTTGATTTTATTTTGTAATCAAAATTGAGTTACATAGTCATGATCTGTGAATGTGAATAAATGCCTCTGATATTTTTAAAGACTATTTTTGGGCATTGTTTCTTTATTGGACAGGTACAGTGGGGAATGACATGTAGTGAAGGGCTCAGGCCAGAGCCAAACCAGGGCTGCTGCGACAAGGACTTAGACTTGATGGTATATAGCACATGCTCCACCCGTTGAGCCAATAGGGTGCCCGCTGTGTTGTATTTTCAAGAACATTTTTGGGTTTAAGTAGAAAGTACATAACACAAAGTACAGCTGGTAGCCAACATCAAATATTTGCTCACATGCTCAGTATGGCAGATCTGAAAGGTCAGAGGAATTATTTTACCTTAACAGTAGCTGCCTGCTGTTAATTTTTAAAATCATTTTTCTAGTGAGAGGTCAGAAAGAGAATACACTTGTCTATGAGATTTTCCAGGTCTAAACTAAAATCATGCTGACCTGAACTTGGTGGGTAGGAAGATAGATAAGTACATAGGTGGGTATCAGGATAGACAGATGATTGATGATACCAGCAATTTATTTGTTTCATTTGGTTAAATGTTTACAATTAAGCCACTTGGATTTATATCCAATTCACACAATCATATTGACAGGCAGTGAAAGTCAAATGCAGCACTTAATCTGAATGTGACCTGACCTGGTTAGACATGAATTACTTAATCTGCATTTAAAGCCAGTTTTATGAAACAAATGAAGAACTGCTGTATCTCTCTAACTCAAAGTTAAGAAATGCAAGTGTGAAAGGGACTGTTGTGTTGTGTTGCGTTGCGTTGTGTTGCGTTGTGTTGTGAAGAATGGATCATAGAAAGAAGCAACCTCTTTGTTTCCCATCTCCCCATTTTCCCATCAGTTTTCTGCACAAAACTACATCTACGATGGCAAACAAGAATAACATTACACCTGCCTATGACCCGCTGACGTGTCCTCTCCTCCCAGTCACCACCCATGGCTCCAACAGGTGCCAGAACTACTTTGAGCTCAAAAAACTGGGGCCTTTGGACAGGTCATCCTCTGTCGCTAAGTGGACACCAGAGAGACTGTGGCAGTGAAAAAGCTTAAGTGCCAACATGAATACACCACTTTAGTCATAAAAGAGGTGGGTTACTTCATTGCCTTCGATGTTTCTTGCATAAGACTGAGCCCCATGGAAGACCATTTTTGTATTTTATCCTGTTTTCATGAGGCAGGCTCACAAGAGTGTACCACGCGCCCCCTAACATCACTTTCTCTCAGTGGGCGTGTCTTGTCTTGGCGTGGGCGCTTCTTGTACTGATGTGTGCATGTGATGCATTGTGTGTTTTGTGCTAGTCTGTAGGTTGCAGTAGACCCACTTGCAATAATGCTGTAAAAGGCAAGCAATAGAAACAGGCAGTGTTGTGCATGTCACAACTAGCTGTTCCTGTGACCTTATATGAACTCACCTGTAATGCATCATTCAAGTCATTTATCGGTTTGAGGGGTTAAGTTTACACAGAAGACACAACAGCCAACTGAAATTAAATAGGATAGAATAAAATAGGGTATACTTTATTGTTCCGATGGGGAACTTTTCTTTGGACTCAAGTGTCACTGCATTATAGTCATCACATACAGTATATACAACTAACCTAACAAATAATACAATCAATAATACATGTTTTACATACACTTTCCTGAACAGTGTGATCAATAAAAGCCTCCAACAGTATAATCCGCAGTTTCATCTCAGTATGTTTCTGTGCCATTATCCTACCATATTGCATATCCCAGCATCACAGAATCATCTGCACAGTTGCTGTTACCTCAGAATATAATTTGAAAATTTAACATATTAATAGAAGGAGGTACAAATGAGTTTTAAAAATGGTTAATTCATACTTGAGGACTCTATTGTCTGCTGGACAGGAGATGCTATTCAGAGTGGAGGATATGAATTGTGCCAGCCAGTACTGATTGGTTGGTTTATTGATTTAATATTGTGATTCAAAATTTCTTTAATGTCAACCCATTGCTGAAAACACACTTTTTAGGTTCAGGTAAGCAGACCAGACAAATTTGTTCATACTAGTTGTTGCTGTACTAGTAGTTCTTACATTGGACCCATGTAAGAACTAGCTGGTTAGATTTTGCCTTAGCCACTGAAAAAGTTTGTCATGTATTTCCAGATATCCATGCTGGAACATCTGAGATCTCTGGACCCAGAAAAGTGTAGAATTGTTAAATTTTACGAGAGCTACCGGGTGAGCTTCCAAACTTTTTTGGTGTTTGAGGCTTTGGATATGAGCCTGTATGACTACATGGAGCAAAGATTGTTTTGGCCTTTGCCTCTAGACGACATCCAGTCCATCACCCAACAGGTGAAGACAAGTTCAGATAGAGAACAAAACTCAAAGCTTGTTCAGTTTGCAGTTGTAGCATATGCTTTACATTACGTAACTGACTTTGACCTTGCAGCTGGCCACAGCATTCAGCGCCCTGAGGAGCATCGGAGTGATCCACGTTGACGTGAAACTAGACAATGTCATGCTGGTGGATCATTTCAGAAAGCCACTCAGGGTCAAGCTCATTGACTTTGGCTTGGCTATTCGAACATCTGAAGCAAAGCAGGGCTCTGTGCATCAGGCCTGTTACTGGAGGTGAGAACTAGAAACACTGATCACTTCTCTACCGGTTTATGTTTGCAGTTTCTCATTTCGACTGTAAAAACCCAGCAGAATCTGTGTTTTCTGTCCATAATTGTTGTGACAAATGATGAACTCAAGGCTCCATAAGCTCCTGTGACAACCTTCTATTCTTGTTTGTAAAGGACGTCCCATGTTGTATTTTCTGCCCTGAAAAAAGACTGTTTCTCATTTTGTGTGTTGCTCTTCTTTCACATTCAGATCTCCAGAAATTCTTCTGGGTCTCCCCTTCGCCGAGGCCATCGACATGTGGTCCCTCAGATGTTTTTCATGGCCAACTTGTTCCTTGGCTTTCCACTCTTCCCTGGGAAGTCTGAACACGACGTGGTGAGTACTTTACTATACCTGGACTGTCTGCCTCCTTTCCACACTATTCCAAATACATCTAGTACTGCTGCACTCCAGGTTACTCTAAGAGCAACAGAGGACGATCACAACAGGCAATTCTCCAGAAACGAATGGAATCTTGACATTGTAGAATGATTTAACGCTGAGTTTTGTGTCCAGATGCAATTCATTGTCGACCTTCTGGGCAAGCCAGCGAACAAACTTCTCAGTGCTGGGATGAGAACAAAATTGTTCTTCAAAAAAAGACCCTTCTTCGTTTGTGACCAGCACTCGAGGCTTATGGTAATGCAAAACCCCCTCTTTCATTTCACTGGCCAAATATTTTCTCTTCTAAATATTTTCTTCTCTTTTTAAGATGATTTCTTTTAAGTATAAATGACTAAAAACAATAACACACTTAATGTTCTTTTAGACACCAAAGGAGCTCTTCAAGAAAAAAGGTGTCAGGTTGGAAGACACCAGAGGGTGCAGATTCAGCTCTCTGGATGAGATGAAGGAGCTGAACTTTGTTGGACAGGGAAGCCCTGCGGCCGTTGACAGAACAGAGTATGTTAATTTACTCAAGCAAATGCTTCAGATGGATGCGGAGAGGATTACTCCCAGTGAGGTCCTTGCTCATCCTTTTATTAAGATGAGCAACCTCGACAGTTCCCACCACAGCTCTCAGTAAGTGTGTGCCTGTTATGTGTTTGGTGTCTTCACAAATGCTTATATTTCTGCTTTGCACATAGCTTATCAGACAATGGTAGACACAAAAATGGATCAGTTAGATTTTACTGTTACAATTATTGTGAGATTCAGACATCCCTTCATCTCAATAGGAACTTGGAGCAGACCAGCGCTCAGGTGGAAACTGATAAGAGCAGCAGCAGCAGGTAAACCTCATTCTGACTCTGAGGAAGTTGCTGAATGTATCTGAACAACAAATGTCAGGATACAAGAAATATGACTCTGTGTGTGTGTGTGTGTGTGTGTGTGTTTAGCCTGCAGGCTGCTGTCAGTAAGACCACCAGTTGTCAGGAGCCTGTGGATGACAGTGCTGTAGAATTGGAGATTGTTGGTGAAAGTGACAAGGTTGCTGCGTTAAATGCGACGGCCCCTTCACTGGACACCACAGAGGTAGGAATCACCACTTGTTTGTGCAGTTGAAAAATGTACCCAACCAATGAATGTGACTATTGTTGATACTGACAATAACTTCCTCTCAGGTTGGAGCTCCAGCTGATCCAGCAGTGGACTCTGTTGCCGCGATCACATCTGTTCAGCAGAGCAGTCCTGCTGAGGCTCCTGTCGCGACTCTGAACCCATCTGCTACGACAAGCAGCATCTTATGAAGTTATACTTTAGTAACGGTTTCACAAATAACGAAGCACTCAATGTTGTGGCACCGCATTATCATAAGTATCAGGACTTTGAAAAGATTGTGTCAGAAACTATATTCCGAAGAAAGATCCATGCTACTAATCTCATTGTTTCCTGAGAAACCACGAAACCCCTTTGAGTAGCATGCTGATGTAACCAACAAGAGCCTTGCAGTCTACCGCTACCAGCCATTTGCTCCTCCACTAAAGAGGCAATTTCCTCCCAGTCCATGTGGTTCTTTCTTCAGAATAGACAGTTTCTGACACAATCTTTTCAAAGTCCTGATACTCAGATACACAAAATCAGACACAAGTTGCTGCCTCTCTTTTCTTGCACAATAGCAGGTTGGGGATCATTTGCCCAAATGTCAGTGACTGTGTTATGTTGTTAGAATTAGCAGTCCTTACTGAAAGTTGAAAATAAAACCATAAAAAATGTACACGTGGTCACAAGTTTATTAAATTCATGAAGACCCTGTGCAGGTGTGAACATTTACAATGTTTTGTGCAACATTTTTGTACTGAAGGCTCATTCCATTGTTAGAACTAAATTTAGGGACAAGTGAATACTTTAAATAAATAATGAGGAAAAAAATGAATAAAACTACAAAACTTTTTAATAGACAGTAACCATTCAGTTGTTGCCGTTTGGTTTAATCTTGCTCTGTCTGCACATTACACAGGGTTGTCACTGCAGTAAGTGTAGCAGTATGTTCTTCACATCAACTTTTCATAGTATTCACTTTTTGAGCTGTTACTGATTGCCCTTCCAATAATTAGCTGTCATTGAGTAACAAGTTTCAATTACTTGCAGCTTTTCCAAGTTAAGCTATAGTCACTGTTTATTTGTGAGAATTAAATGTTAACTTAATTAATTAATTAATTAATTATATCTTAAATACAGCAGTGATAGGTCTGTCTTGCAGGCATGTCTTCTTGATTTCAAGAAGTTGATTCAAATGAGGCGTCTTTTTTTTTTTTTTAAGCAAACCAATGTAACGTTCTTCCTCCCAAATAAAATAAATGTTTGCGTGGAGTTCGAGAGACAAAGTTTGTGTGTGTGTGTGTGTGTGTGTGTGTGTGTGTGTGTGTGTGTGTGTGTGTGAGAGAGAGAGAGAGAGAGAGAGAGAGAGAGAG
>OMKZ01001837.1:0-12120 GCA_900302535.1 Neoniphon sammara | reverse complement strand
ACTATATGGAGATACACCTGTAATTTTACAGAAATTTATAGATTTTGAAGAATCCAGAATTTGTGACAGCTCAAGGTTACAAGTAAAACATTTTTATGTTTTTGAACAGTTTTGAAGTCACCTAGATTTCTGCTCCAACCAGAAATACATAAACGGTTACCGAAACAAGACACCATTAAATTACTCTTTCTGTTTCCTTGTGGCTTTGAGCTCAGGAGTCATCTGGCCTGTTTGGTGATCATACTGCCTCACACAAATGTTTAAATCCATTCAAAGAAATTAAAGTTTGAAAAATCTGGAGTTTAAATGAAAAATTCCCAGGAACCCTGCTGTAAATTTAGTTTGGCGGTAAAGTTTTCTGTCTCAACCCAGCATGTCCCACAGGGGTCAAACAGGGATGAATTTCTCACTTAACAAGTCCTGCGTTGGTCCGAACCCACAGGAAACCGACTTTTGCGTCTCAAGGCTACAGTTGTTCAAATTTTTAAAAAATCAAACAGAAGTCTGGTTAGCATGGCAGAGTGGTCAAATGCAGTTTGTAGACATTGCAAACATTGTCAGGCTGTTTTCTTTTTCTCACAAGGTTCCTGGTCATTTATTTCCTGGAATGTCGCAGTATAATTCAGACAGGTGAAGGCAGATGATTTGTTGAATTCTCAGGGGAAGTCAGGGAATTTTACAGAGGTGTCACTTTACAGGAACGTACCAGAATGTATTTTAGAGCTTGTGTCATTAGCAGGTTTTTTTCAGACTACCTGCGGTGGATACAAGATGTTTGTATGACCTGGAAAGTCATAGAGAAATCATGGAAATTGTAAATTGTAGGAACTGTAGTCAGGTTTGGGTTTACAAAAAAAAAAAAAACGGTTCAGGTTTGCCCCTTCGGCTCGTCTTGGGTTTGGACAGGAAATTTACCAGGCTCAGCTTTTTTTTTTAGTTCATAAATACCGGGCTAAGTGATAACTGTTCAGCCAGGGCCTAAATCCCCTAATACCATTCAGGCATTACGTGTGTGATAAGCTATCAGATTAATTTAGCAAAGTCAGGGCTCAGAAAGCAGCCCCAACCACCTCCTCTCAAATGAAATCAAATCTCAAACTGTGAATTTTTTGGGGTCCAACAAAAGTTAAAGGATAAGTTTTGTATTTTTCAACCCAGGCTGTTTTCAAATGCTGATAGCACAACCTCACCGCTAGCTTTAGCGACGTGAAACTTCCGTGAAACTCTGCTGCAGCTTCTTGCTAACTTCAACACAGTCCAACGGGACACTCCACTTTCAGCCTCAAAAACCATTATAAATGTTTTTGTTTGAAACCAGGAAACTCAAAATACAGCCAAATACATCTTGAAATTGTCCACCAAAGAAAATGGTTGCGAACTGTGCTTTCTAACAGGTTTTATTTAGCATTTAGCTCAGCTAAATTAAGCTAGCTAACAATATTCCAAACTGCTCTGTGTGGAAGGTTACAGATGTTTGGGATGTGTTGCGGTTGTTGCAAAAAGTAGTTCCAAACAGTAATGAACAGAAGTTGTTTAAAACTGGAAAAAAAATAGACACACTACTGATATATTTTCAAAAAAGACGTTTATAACAGTTTTTGAGGTTAGCAAAAAGATTGTTAGCAAGAAGATTGTTAGCAAGAAGCGGTGAGACTTTGTTGTGTACAGTTTTAAATGACGGGAATCAACATTTTATTACCGTCTGGATTGAAAAATACCCAAATTACTCTTTAACAAAAGTGAACTAGTGACAAAAGGGAAGAAGAAAAAAAAATAAAGTCACTGTGTGGATCAAAGAGCTAGCTTCAGGCATGATCGATTTTGAACACAATGGACGTGACTTCCTCAACACTTCAACTGTTAATTTTCAGCTCTAAATATGAAAGTTAAACATGCTGTAATGTGTTGAAAAGTGACACAAACGAGTGTTGTCTCAGGCCAGGCTGGGAAAGTAAAGATGAAGCGTCATTTTTAAGAGCGAAACTATCAGATTGTGAGCTCAGACTGCCTCCATTCTGCTAATGTAACCTCTCTCTCTCTTTCTCTGTAAACCCTTGTTCACAGTGCCTTCATAGCTCTAATAAAAGAAGTTTGATCGAATCTTAGCTCGCTCTGTGTCCCGTCCTCTCTGCCACTGTTTCTACTTCTTCTTTTTTTCTTCTTAGGAAACACCTGTTTCACACACCCAGCGGGGGGGATAGATAGCCTCATGATGCCCTTGTAATGAAATATCTTAGAAAAAACCACAGAAAACTCCCCATAAAAACACCTCGTTTCACACCAACACACATCATGTAATTGAAGAAAAAAAACAAACACTCACTCATATACATACAGGGGGTTATAGACAATCATAAAACAGCAAAGGTAAAATAACAGATTGCATATGTCATCATTCATCATGCATGTACTTTATTGAGTGGGACAAGAAAATGGGCTCAGTGTACTGTGACCGTCAGTGCAGCCATCACAATACCAACACACCCTGTATGTAAAGCAGATGAGGTATCTTGTACACGTGTTTGTGTGTGAGAGTTGCATAAGCAGACTTTAAACTCAGTTCAGAAGGAGTTGAAAGCATCTACTCAAGATCCCCAAACTCATGGGCCTTGTAAGTAAAAAAATACCTTATCGTTTCATTTTTTTAGTTAATTTCTGTATTTGTCATTGACTTATTAGTACTGATTTTATATACCACTACACTTAAATGAGATTTTGATTGGTTGTTAATGTTTTGAATGCCGTTTTCAAGCTGAATTTCCCTCATAAGACGATGACGATTTCAGTCGAACTGCACACATTTTAGATATTTGGCTTTACACGATGCAACTTCCATGCAATCAGATGGAGGCTGCAAATGATTGTCTTACTGTTGCTATGTCAACAAATCCATATGAACATTCCCAATGATGCCACCACAGTTCATTATTTTCATTGGATGGTTCTCCTGAAAAACTGTTGCATTTCAGTTGCACCATGTGAAGCCAACCTTATTTTATTTATTTATTTTGCATTTTATTTATTTATTTTTTACCTATTTAAGTGATTTATCATGGACTGATAATCCACATTAGCTCTAATTGGTCTGACTCTCCATGTCACTGTTATGGTAGAAAAAAATGACATGTACCTTTACCACTGGTGTGAACATAAAACTCATCACTGCCCTTTTCACAGTACACATATCCCCGGGCTCAGACCCAAAAAATTTAAGGTCTGCAGTTAGAACAAAAGCTACAGGACATTTGTTAAATCAAAACTGTGCTACAAATATTTTGGAGACATTAATTTTGAGCTTTGATTTTAAGTGTTATTCCTTAACCCAGGGCTAACTGTAAAGCCTGAGTTAAGAAGTGAGAATCTAGGCTAACTTTAATCTAGATTAGATTAGCCTCGGGCTAAGGAATGAAGGTGTGATTGGGCTATTATTGAATATTGTAAATATGTAATCAGCCATCCTGACCTCTTAACTCAAAAAATGTTAAAGAGAAATTAAACCTGAAACCTAAATCTGTGTGAAGCCTGAGCTTTAATGGTGAACAGTAGGGTGCCTGGTCTTTGGTGGCAGGTGATGTCACCACCTCTTGTCCTCTATGGGTGATGACATCACCTGCCACCAAAGCCCAGCCACCCTACTTTTCACCATAGCGGCACTATGCAAAACCGTCAAGGGTCGTTTGAAGTGGGGACTCTTTAGACTCAACTGATGACAAAACATCAAATGTCATGATTGAGCCTACATTTGTCAGTTGATTCTACACGGTCCTCACTTCAATCGACCCACCAGCTCTGCCCCTTTAATATTTTAAAGGACATTCGTGACAGTGTTTTCCTCAGAGTGAATGTATATGATTTTGTGTTGCGGTGAGTGATAGATGTGTTTTCTTGCTTGTAGAAACACTCCCATCCCAAGTTGTTCCCGGGCGACATCGTGGAATATCCCAGGAACAAATATTTCTCCCACTTTGGGATTTACTACGGAGAGAGGGACGGCGTTCCTTATGTGGCTCACCTGACAAGCAGAGGTTGGTGTCTTCCTGTTTAGATTCACATACCAGTTCAACCACAGCCTTATACTGATGGACAGGGAATTGAGCCATCAAGCCATCACAAGCTTACCAACAACCTTCAGTTTCTTGTATCACTTCCATAGTTCTGTTATAGTTCTGTAAAAGCCATATAGCATGCTTAATGTTTGTGTGTGTGTGTGTGTGTGTGTGTGTGTGTGTCAGATTCAGAGGCCAAGCTTGTGCTCTTTGGCCGAGCTCTGAGGTCAGAGGTCAAGCTGGACCCGGTGGAGCTGGTGGGGGAAAAATACAAGGTAACACACACACACACACAAACACATTCATACCATAATTACCACTATACCTTAAAGGAATAGTTCACCCCAAAACAAACAAACAAACAAACAAAAAAACAGTTAAGCCTTCAGTTTCATCTCAGCCTTCTTCCAAACTACTGAAATTAACCTCTTAAAATGTTTTTCCCTTAAATTTACCCTTAAGTAGCTTCATTATTAGAAAACACATTTTTCCATATTGTAGGACAGTGTCCATCCATATTGTGTATCTGCTGGTTGCAGCTTCATTGAAGCTCCATCACACTTATATTGAGTGAAATATTCAAAGCCAAGATGCCATTGTTTTATGGCTGCAGCATTACATCAAATAGAAAATATCTACATGTCTCGTGCATCATTTTTTACACATTTCCCTGGAATTCAGCAGGACAGATTTAGGATCTTTGGAAACCTTGGGATCTCCACTACAATTTACAATAAACAACAAAACAATAAAGTTTTGTGGGTTTGAACAAAGCCTGGCTGTGCAGCATGAGTTTGAAAGAAGGAACCATCTTTGTACAGCTCCAAAAAAACATAAAATCATCAGATTTCTTCAAACAAATTGTGTGGAATAGTTTTGACTGACATGCGAGTCTGGGGTTAATTCATTTTCATTTTGGGGTGAACTACTCCTTTAATGAAGACAAAATAGATTAGACAGTAATTTATTGGATTAGAGGCACTTCATTAACTCTGAATGTTGTCTGAAATTTTGTGTGACAGTCATGGATGTAACGAAGGATTAAATAAAACAAAACAGTATTTTTATTTCAGGTTAAAAAAAAAGAAAAAAAATCATCAAAAAGCATCATCTCATGTTCAGATGCAGTTTCTTAAAAACAAATCTGAATCTCTTGTCTGTAAAAGTGTGGTCAACACAGTTTGAATGCTGTCCTTTTAAAAGTAAGATTTCCCTTCACTTTGTGTTCATCGTGGCATCATCGTCTCCATGGTTACAGGTGAACAACATGCTGGACGACTCGTTCCCGGCCAGAGATTTCCACAGCCTGGTGAAGCCGGCCATAGACAACATGCTGGGCCAGGAGGTGACCTTCGACATCCTGTTCCACAACAGCGAGCACCAGGCCACGCTGTTCAGATACGGAGTCAAGAAGTCTGAGCAGGTCAGTGTGCTGCACTGGACCAGCTGGCGGCCATGTTGGAGGTCTTCAGCTCTTGGGCAACAGTAGGCTGGGAACAGCTGATTGTAGTGATGAAATGATTAGTTGATCAGAAAATGAATTTATTAGAATTTTGGTCATTTATCAAGTAAAAACACCAGCACATTATCTGATTCCAGCTTCACTAAGATGCTGAGGTTTTTTTCCTTTTCTCCGTTTATTCTGTCCCTGATACGTGTATCATCTACGCACCCCTGACAGATAGCTAACAGACAGGATTCAGAGAAAGTCAAACACAGCTTCTCTTCTTTCCATTCTTTATGTAAAAAAGCAAAGAGTCTCCAAGGCACAAACGCGAAGAAAAGAGCAGTGGAGCTTTCTGTCAGACCGCATGGAGAGCTTTTCCTGGCTGACTTCTAACCTCTGAGTCACATGATCTGAACTAACCACTCAGAAAGGCTTAATGATCAATACCACAAACTACCACAAAGTGGTGTAAAAGAGAAGGAATTCGAGGCCACAAAAGTGTGCCGTGACACTCCCCGCCTGGTATTAATTATACCACTCTGTAACTAAGAACATAGGAAATGTCTACTGAAATTGCAAATTATCAGTCCTCAGGCGACATAAGGAGAACTGTTTCTGAAACAGGCCTGAGGAACGTCTTGATTGTCCCATATCTTGCGACCCTCAGCTCAACCTTTCTGACTTTCCCATCGCTGCCAGGAAATGTCTTGGTCACAAGCGCCATGGGCCAGTCGTTGCGCTTGGCTTGAGAATCTCTAAGAAGGACCACGTCCCCCTCTTTCACGTTTGGTCGGTCCTCCTGCCATTTGCTTCGGCTCTGAAGTGTTGCCAAGTATTCACGCCTCCATCTACTCCAGAAAACGTCAGCAAGATGCTGCACCTGCCTCCATTGTTGTCTGTGCAGGTCGGATTCCTTGAAGTTGCCTGGGGGAGGAGAGAGAGTGCAGACCTTTTGAGTTAGGAGCATGGCTGGCGTCAACAAGAAAGGTGATTCTGGGTCCGTTGAGATGGGAGTCAGAGGCCTTGAATTGACGATTCCAGTGACCTCTGCCATCAGGGTAGACAGCACATCATGTGTCAAGCGAGAGGGACTGTTCTGCTGCAGCATAGAATCTAGTATGCGTCTAGAGACACCTATCATCCGCTCCCAGGCTCCTCCCATGTGGGATGCGTGAGGTGGATTGAAGACCCATGAACAGCCCTCTTCACTAAGGTACTTCCTTACTCTGGGTTCATGGGGGTCGGTCAGCAGGATTTCCAGGTCTTTACAGGCCCCTGTGAAATTAGTCCCGCAATCTGAGCGTATCTGCTTGGCAGGTCCTCGCAGAGCAAAAAAACGTCTTAAGGCGTTTATGAAGGTGGAAGAGTCCATGCAGTCAATCAATTCAATATGTATGGCACGGGAGCTCATACAGGTGAAGAGAACGGCCCATCTCTTGCTTTGCACCTGCCCTCCTCGCGTACGTCTTGCGACAACTGTCCAAGGGCCAAACACATCCAGCCCTACATACGTGAATGGTGGTTCAGTGGTCAGGCGATCGATGGGTAAATCAGCCATCTTCTGCTCGGTTGCCTTTCCACGAAGCTTGTTGCATTTCACACATTTGTGAATGATGCTGTTGATACGCTTCCTGGCACCAACAATCCAATACCCTGCAGTGCGAACAGCAGCTTCAGTAAACACTCGACCCTGATGCTTGACTCGGTCGTGGTAGTGTTTCACAAGAAGCTTTGCGACATGGCTGTTGCCTGGGATAATCACAGGGAACTTTTCTTTAAAGTCCAATGCAGCATGCTTGAGCCGACCTCCTATCCTGAGGAGGCCTTCATCGTCCAGATAAGGGTTCAGTTTCTTCAGAACGCTGTTCCTTGGGATGTCTTTTCTACTAGCAACACAAGCATGCTCTTCTTCATAAGCTTCTCTTTGTACACTTTTGATTATGACAGCTTCTGCTTGTTGCAGTTCTTCCACAGTACGAGGCTTTGTACAGTGGTGCCATGACCTGCAGGGTCGGTCCTGAACATCAGCCTTATAAGACTGGGCAACATGTATTAGAGAAGCTGTGGCTCTCACTAATGACCTCCATGAAGAGAATCGCTCAAAGCGTTGAGATCCGAGGAAGGGACTCCCCGTAGTTAGAGTGGTGGAGAGTGAACGAACCTCTGTATCCAAGTCCGGATCAACGAGGTCGAACCTGTCTTCTTCCAACGAAGGTTCTTTTCCAGTTTGCAACAGGAAAGCAGGTCCTGTTAGCCAGGTGGTGGAGCTTAACTGAGCTGCTGGTACAGAGCGAGTGGCGTGGTCTGCAGGGTTATGCTTCGTAGAGACATAATGCCATTGTGTTGGGCTTGAGACCTTCCTGATACGCTGCACTCGATTGCTAACGTACACGTAGAAACGCCTTGTCTGGTTATGGATATAACCAAGAACGACTCTGCTGTCCGTGTAAAACTCCACAACATCTGGGATGAAATCCAGTTCACTTGTGACTGTCTCCGCTATCTCTGCAGCTAGAACAGCAGCTCCCAGTTCCAGTCTGGGAATGGTGTGAGCAGCTTGTGGAGCTAGCTTCGCCTTACCAAGAACAAATCCAACATGACATACCCCTTCTCTGTCGATAACACGAAGGTATGCTACTGCTGCAACTGCTTTGACAGAAGCGTCTGAGAAAATGTGAAGCTCCTTTCTCAGGGCTGTAGAGAGGGTGGAGGGAGCATATGGTCTGGGGATCTCCAGCTGTTCGAGATCATGGAGCGATTTCCTCCAAGTGTCCCATTGTTCTCTCTTTTCCTCAAGAAGAGGAGAATCCCAGTCAAGAGCCTCATTTGATAATTCTCGTAGCAGGAACTTTCCCTGGATGCTGATGGGTGCGATGAACCCGAGTGGATCAAAGAGACTGTTGACAGTGGCGAGTATTCCTCTACGTGTAAATGGCTTCTCAGTGTTAGCCACGCAGAAGGTAAACGCGTCCCTCTTCAGATCCCAGCTAAGTCCGAGGCTGCGTTGGATAGGAGCAGGATCATTCTCCAGGTTGAGGTCCTTGAGTCCTTTTGCATGATCATCAATGGGGAATGCTTCCATTACGTCCTTGCTGTTAGAAGCAAACTTATGAAGCCTCAGGTTTGAGTCAGCGAGCATCTCCTGTGTTCGTGCTAATAGGTCAATAGCTTCAGCAGCTGTGGGCACTGACAGAAGTCCATCGTCAACATAAAACTCTCTGTCAACAAAGTGTTTGGCATCTGAGCCATAGTCCTCTTCACCATGAGCAGCTGCACGTCGGAGACCATAAATGGCCACAGCAGGGGACGGACTGTTACCGAACACGTGCACCCTCATGCGGTAGTCGATGATCTCTTTGCTGGTGTCGTTATCTTTAAACCATAGAAAGCGAAGAAAATCTCTGCTGTCTTCCTTGACGACGAAACTATGAAACATCTGCTCGATGTCTGCAGTTATGGCGACCAATTCCCGTCTGAAACGTAACAGAACCCCCAGTAGACTGTTGTTTAAGTCTGGGCCAGAAAGCAAAACATCGTTCAGAGAAATGCCTTGCTTTTGAGCGCTAGAGTCGAAGACAACTCTGATCTGACCTGGCTTCTGAGGGTGGTATACCCCGAAGATCGGTAGGTACCAACACTCCTGGCCCTCTTGCAGGGGAGGGGCTACCTCGGCATGGTCACGATCAAAAATGTTCTGCATGTAGGTGACGAAGTGAGTTTTCGTCTCAGGCTTCTTCTCTAGAGTGCGTAGGAGAGACATTAAACGTGTCAATGCCTGGTCTCTATTGTTGGGGAGCCGCTGGCGTGGTGTCTTGAATGGGAGCGGTGCCACCCAACTGTTGCTGTCATCTATGAACATCTCTCTATTCATGATGTCCAAAAAGCGTCTGTCTTCAATAGATGGTCCAACTTTATCATCGTTTTTTGACCTTTCAAAGATGGTACTTCCTATGGCACAGCTGTCGAGGATGAGAGTGTCGCATTCAAGAGAAACTTCAGGTGGAGGCTCAACGCTGAACTTCTCCTTGACACAGAACCGATTGGGACATGGAGGGAGAAGAGAGGGGCGTCCATTATCTAGTACATGGGTGCGGTAGGTACTTACAGCAGCAGACTTGTGCACTGATCCTAGGCAGACGTCTCCTACCACGACCCAACCCAAATCAAGTCTCTGTGCATAGGGGGTGTTGAGGGGTCCATTCCGCTGCTCTCGCACTTTATGGAGTTGAAGGATGTCACGACCCAAGAGAATGAGAATCTGGGCTTCTGGATCCAGTGGAGGAATGCAATGAGCAATAGGTTTTAGGTGAGCATGCACCTGCGCTGCCTCAGGAGTTGGTATTTCGGTCCGGTTATCTGGCATGTCGTTACATTCAATCAGAGTCGGCAGTTTCACCTTTGTCACTCCATCTAAGGACTCCACTATGAACCCTGTGGCCCTTCTGCCTGTGGTTTCTGTCACACCAGCACAGGTACGTAGTGTGTATGCTGAGCTTACTCCTTTGATGTTCAACAGGTCAAAGAACTCGGTTCTGCAAAGCGAGCGGTTGCTCTGTTCGTCTAGAATTATGTAGAGCTTCACTGCCTTCTCTGGGTGGCCATCTGGATACGCTTTAGCTAAGCAGATCTTGGAGCACGATCTTGAGCCTCTCCCATCTCCACAAACATCAGTACATTTTGAGGTGACATCAGGTTGAGCAGCCTCAGTTTCTCCCTCCCCGCCTTGCTTGGTTGGTGTTAAAGGGGGTGGTCCTGGATGAAGGGCTGCAATGTGAGTGTCGCTATTACATTCCTTACATCTGATTGCTATGTTGCAGTTCCTGGCCAGATGAGTGGTTGTAGCGCAGCATCTGAAGCAAATGCCATTTTCTTTTAAGAAAGTCTTACGTTCCTCTAGAGGTTTGTTCCTAAACCCCCTGCAGCGTCTGAGAGGGTGGGGCTTCTTATGTAGTGGGCATTTCTTGTCAACGTCATCTAAATGACTGCTTGAACCGCTTGTTTGACTCACAGTCTCTGGCAAGACTTCTGTCTTGTGAGTATAGACTGAGCTTTTCCCTTGTCTTTTTGTGGGCTGCTCCATTTTTGTCGAATTTAGCTGTCCTGATGAAAGAGTAAAACTTGGGTCATTGCGTGTCCGTGCCTCTCTGCAGATGAAGTCACAGAAGAATGAGAATGGAGGAAAGGCTACTTCATGTAGAGCTTTGTACTGAGAACCTTGGGCCATCCACTTCTCTTGAAGACCATAAGGTAGCTTGTCTACGATGGGTGCTACGCCGCGAGCTGTGTCAAGATAAGCAAGTCCTGGCAAGAAACCTTCATCTTTAGCAGACTCCACCTCCTGTAGGAGATCTCCAAGTTCACGGAGTTTGGTGGCGTCTTTATTACTAATCCTTGGAAAGTTGTCAATCCTGTCAAAGAGAGACTTTTCAACTACTTCAGGGGAGCCGTAGCAGTCCTCCAAGCGCTCCCATACCTTTAACAGGCCTTTAGTAGGGTCTCCTACATGCACAGCTCGAATCCTCCTCACATGACGTGCTGAATGCTCTCCCAACCATTTTGATAGAAGGTCTAGCTGCTCACTAGCTGATAGCTGCAATCCGGCTATTGCGTTCTTGTAAGAGGATTTCCACGCCCAATAGTTCTCAGGACGATCATCAAACTTGGTGAGTCCTGAGTTAATAAGCTCACGCCGTGCTAAGTACCTAGCAACATCACCCACATTGGTATCTCCAGTGAGCAGTGGTTGTGGTGCAATAGGTGAGGAAGTGCATGGAGGTGCTGGTGAAATGTGATGGACCACTGGTGTTGACTTCTGAGGTTGCTGTACTTCATCATTAGTAAGCATTATACCAGGGGCTGTAACATTTTGAGCTGTATAGCGATGCTGCCTTGGTGGTGTTTCAGGTCTGAGTACATGGACGACAGGTTCTACTGGTAGATATGGCTCAACCCCTACAGGGGTCGTTGATCCCTGCTGGGACTGGCTCTTGATGTAGTCGCGGATGCGTTCAGAGACTTCACCTGCATCTGAGGTCTTCTCCCCCCGCTCACTTTCTGCTGCTGCCTCCAGCACCTCTGTCTCAGCGATGGCTGCGGCCACTTCTCCATCATGCTTTATAGTTGCTATTGTTGCTTCCATACGAGCCTCTGTCACTTTGAGTTTAGCCTTTTCAATCATGATTTCAGATTCCCTCTTGATGAACTCGGCCTTGGCTCGGGCTGCCTCCAGCTTGGCACGGGCCTTGGCAGCAGCTGTGCTAGCTGATGAGCTTCGTGATCCACGTAATGATAAAGAGGCTATGGATCTTGTCTCAAATGCTTCACTTTGCTCCTTTGCATCTTCACCCTTTGACGATTTCACCGACATCATGTATTGCTGTTGCCTACCGGGCGTATGAAGCGTGATGATGTGCGAGGAATGCTTGAGGTGAAGCTTGCTTTCCTTGAACCGTTATGCCCGCTGTAGGTTTGCTTTTTTACTATTCTGTCCCTGATACGTGTATCATCTACGCACCCCTGACAGATAGCTAACAGACAGGATTCAGAGAAAGTCAAACACAGCTTCTCTTCTTTCCATTCTTTATGTAAAACTGAAATAAACACAAATTTACGCAGCTTTAGTTACAA
>OMKZ01001835.1:5908-16508 GCA_900302535.1 Neoniphon sammara | reverse complement strand
GTGTGTTGAAAAGTAAAACGTGCATTATGGCAAAAAAAAAAAAAAAAAAAAAAAGATGCACAAATGTGTTAAAAATTACACATCTGTTTTACAGTTTTAGACTTGACGGGCTGAAAATGACATCATCTTCATCTTTAATGAGTCTGAACTCCCATAATCTACATCCACATAATGAAAACATCTGTAAACATGTGGATTGATACCTGATTATGAAACTTATTTTAAAATTCTGTGCATCTGGCAGACTTTTTTGGGAGAATTACTTTTCAGCCAAGCTGCATACAGAAAGAGGAGGGAGAGAAAATGAAAAATATGTAAAGAAAGAAATGAGAGTGTGTAGAAATAACTGCTGCTGTGTGATAAGAGCCATATTCAGGAGGAGTTTCAGTCCTGGAAAAATTCCTGCAGGACGTGTGAGACTCTGCAGTTCATAATTCAGAGAAGCTGTGCAGAGGGAGAAGGACACATGCATATAAATAGCATCTTTATGGTGAATCCACTCCTGCTGCTGGAAGTGAAATGTACAAATATTTGCATCCTGACTGAGCTGGATGAATCCTCACTTGCATGGATGAGTTGTCCTGTGGCCACAGAGGGGCGCTGCAACACCAAAAACCAGCTGAGAAGGTTAATCCAGCTGCCGAGAGAGGCACTTTTCCACGTTATGAGAAGAAAACCAACCGAGTGTCTGTGTCTAAAAATATTTAGTGGATTTAGAGGAACCACACAGACTTAATGCAACATGTGCAGACATTTAATTTCCTTGATTCTATCCAGGGAAGATATGCTGAGCTTGTACACTGCATTAACAAGTCATTCAGTCTCCTCTTCAGTGTTTAAATCATGTTTTTCTTCCAACAAGGTCAAAAATCTGCCAGTGGGATGAGATAATCCCACTTGTTTCCAATGCTAATCAACCTATTTGCAGAATTTTCTTGAATCAAGTGTCATTTTCTTGATCCTAGTGGGCTGATCTGCCTTATTCTGCCTTGTTTCAACAGATTTATACTTGTTCACAGGAAAATTCCTCAAACAAGTGAAACTGCATTGGAAACAAGTGGGATTATACATGCTATCCTTGCTTTATTTTTAAAGCTGCCCAGTTTTCTGTTCTGAGACTAAGGGAGAAGATTAATATCCACTGAGTTGAATATCAGGGGAAATCAATTAAAGCTAAGTGCCTAAAATGTAAATGCAACTTTTTCTGCAAATAAGTATCATCCAGGTAGATGCTAATTGGATAATACTGCTAAACTCTGTAATTCATGGATGGAGAAATATTCCACTCCACTTTTGGGTGACTGGACACAGATAAAATCTTAGGAAGACATCATGACTGCTGTTACAAATTAATACGTACAATAATCCATTTTGGAGGAATTGGATCTGATGGGGTGGAAAATCATTACTCAAAGTTCATCAATCAATGTCTCCAAACTGTAGAAGATCCAATCTGTGAAAATCAAATGTTATCATTTTGTGGACTCATTACAAATGTCCTAATTTGTTTTAATTTGCTGCTATCAATCATTTTGTTAAAGGAGCAGTGACATTTTTTTTTCAAATCCTGGTTATCTCATCTTGGAAGTCTTTATTCCCACAAGGGAGTAAATCTTCTCCAGGTTCATCGAAATTCCCCAAACTCACTATAACAAAACCCTTTCTTATCAAGCTAATAACAAGGCTGTTCTTCTTAGATCCCAACATGTTGGAGATATGAGGTTTTCACCCAACAGTGAAGTTAGTGGTCCTTGTTGGTCCCTTCATGCACAACAGAGATGCATAATTTCTAATGGCTGTTCAACCTGAGAAACAAGAAACAAGTTTTTATTTATTTATTTTTTCTCCCTCTCTATATATATATGGAAGCTCAGTCCAAAACTGTCCTCCTTCAGTGTGTATAATCCTGGGAGTCAGTGTCTTTCTGTGTTGGTTTCTTTGGTCTCATACTCTTGTCTCCCAGAATGCCTCAAGCTGAACCACGTTCAGGACCGAACAGCGTCCGTCACTGTTGTCACAAACTAAACCCAACTGTGCTGAAAGTGATGCAATCAAAATCATTTTTTATCTGTTTTTCACTAACTGTCCACATCTTGAAACTTTGTGCCTCAATAATTTTCCCTGCAAGAGGCTGCAGAAGCAGCATCTCTCTTCTGCAGAAAATAGTTTGTAAATGTGGGATTGAGTCAGACCGTTAATGATGCAATCTGTAATGTTAGACTGTGCGTTTTCTTCCCCTTAACTCCAATAATGTTAACATTCTAGATATAAAGTTTACGCAGCACATTGACTCTCATGCTGTAAATCTCTTTTTATTTATGATATGTACATTTTTTGTATGAATTGTAAAAATATATTTTTGTACAGATGTAAATATAGTGTTTTACACAGAAATATGTTGAGAATATATACGTTAAGCGTTAAGCTGTTAAACAAAACAAAATGTAAACTGTAAACAAAAAGTCGCAGGTTCCAACATCCCAAAACCCATCAACAGCCATTTATCCTGCTGATGTGCCCATGAGCAAGACACTGAACACCAACCAGCTCACCCTCTGCAAATCACAGAGTGCAGTTTTCGCTGTACAAACAGAGCTGCTTTAAAAATGAAAGAATAAAATCATCTCATTGGTTGAGTTAAACCTCAGTGGGTGGAGCCAAAGAACAATGTTTTTTTGGAGCACAAGTTAGTTAGCTGGAACACTTGATGGCTTTTATTTTTTTCTCTCCATTAACTTATGCCCACAGACACTGGGGGAAATTGGTTAGCAAAGTCATCGTCTTCTCTTAAGTCAGTTTTCGAGAACAACTTTGACAGACTTGGTATCAAGTCATTGTTTTTTATTGTTGTGTTCCTGCTGTTCATTTCGTGCTTCGTTTCTCTTGTTCTGTTGAGCACTTTGTAAAACGTTGTTGAAATGTGCTGTAAAAATAAACTTTATGAACTAAAACTTCCCTTTATCTAAGAGTTCAGTCTGTCCAGTCACTCAAGAGAAGAGCATCAAAGTAACTGATAAGTGCCAAAAAAGTCTAAATGTAACTTTTATTGTCAGCGAGGTCGATGGGTGATGATGGTAGCTATAGTAACAGAAGTCAGATCAGGTTATTTAAACTGGCGGTGGAAGGTCTTCTGAAGAGGTCGTATTCATACATTTTGGAGAAAAATCATCTTAACTTCATCTGCCAATGTGTTTGAAACATAGAGGATCATTTTTAGAAGCCAAGGATTGAAGTTATCTAAACCTACCGTCTAAGCTGTACCTCTCCCCATGTCTCCACATGTTAAATGTACTGCAAAAGCAGGAGAATATGTGAAAAACAAGGATGTAACATGAAAGTAGTCCCAGTGAGTTTCAGATTTCAGATCTCCAACCACAGACAAATTAATTATTCATTTCGCTCCCTCGCTTGTATTCATTCACTCCACAAACGGACTCCTCTGTGGGCTCCATTCTGCTCAGAAAATGAATAAATGACAGTGTGTGTTTTGTGATTAATGTTCATTTTTCATCACTGTTGTGGTAATCTTGTAATTTGCTCTCTTTCTCCCACATCCCTCTCTTCTTTTCTCTCTTTCTGCCAGTCTCTTTCTCTCTCTCTCTCACTGTAACTCTGTTTCTTTCTGTATCTCTCACTCATTTTCTCTGTTTCTTATAATCTTTCTCTCTTAAAGAAATACTCCATTTTGGGTGAAATATACTTTTTCTGACTTACCCAGACTGAGACAAGATGTTCGATACCATTTTCACCTCTGTACGTCCACTGGTTCAGTTCCTATGGCTAGCATTTTGTGTTAGCTTAGCATAAAGACTTGAAGTCTATAGGAGTCATTAGCCTAGCTCTGTCAAAGTGAAAAAATAAACCTTGCAGCAACTCTGAAGCTGTCTTATTTACACAATGGATCACGTGTATTTGAAATACACGTCTTGGATTTTTTTTTTTTTTAAATACAAGAGTTATTTTAGGAGAAGAAGGAGCTATAACCGCTGAACACAGGTATCCTTCCATCTACTAACTATACCGTTTACGGATCACTGTGCTAAACAGAAAGATACACTCAAGAAATTGAGAATTTAAGCTCAAAGTCTGTGTTGTGAATGTAGCCTCCGTCTCTCTTTCATCACCTCATACTGTTTGAATCCTGCTTCTCTTCCTTCTCCATCTTTACTTCATTTTTCATCGGTAAGTTTCTCTCTTAATTTCTCTTGTCCTCCTTTATCATGGCACCTCGTCTCCATCCTTGGACCACCCACATCATTCAATCAGCTGCTGTTGCTGCAGGCCTCTCCTCTCCTCTCCTCTCCTCTCCTCACCGTCCATCTCCTCCCCTCCCCCTCTTTCACATCTTCTCCTCGTTTCCTTCTCCTCCCCCTCTGCCCACGTTCATTTTCATCTCTTTTCCTCGACAGCAACATAACCAGAAGCCATTTATCGGCCGGGCAAATGAAGCAGAGCCCATTTGAGTTTTAACAATCTGTGAAGTGTGGATGCGAGCTTAGATCACACTCTGTGGCGTTTCAAATAACAGCGCTGCCTGTTGTGGGAGCCATCTCTCAGTAATTGCTTACATCATTTTTGCAGCGTCAGCTCTGCATGGAGGTTTTGTGAAGTCCAACATGCAGAAAGCACTGATTGAACCCTTCAATTTGTGAGTATATTGTGTCAGTGTGGCGTTTCTATGATGCATTAGGGGTGAAAAAGGAAAAAAAAATAATTTCATCCCATATTTTTTTATGTTGAATATGGACACATATAATCACTTTTGTACTACAACCACCATTTATTTTACTATAATATTCAAATTAGTTATGTCTTAAAATAAAATTCATCTGTCCAATCTGCTGTCCAACAACCATGATAGTTAGCAGCAATAACCTTTTGGTCAATGACATTTGTTATGTTTTACGGGCACCAAAATCTGTTGAAGGGGATTACAGCTTCAACAAGGAGAACATCCATCAGCACCTTGACAGGACAGTTAAGACTGTCACCATCAAGAGCATTGATTTCTCAAACTCTGTAGGCAAAAAAATACAAGATAAAGGCCTGTGTGAGTTTGCCACATTGTGATTCTGCAGAAAACCTCTCTGTTTGGTGATGCCAGAGGGGTTTTTTTGTTTAGTGTTTGAAACTTAAAACGACACTGAACAAGCACAAGAGAGGTTCAGGGAACTCTCCAGACTCATCAGTGAGGTCCCTCATGTCGACCTTCCCTGTGACACGCCTGAGGAGGGAAAGAAAGAGTCAAGTCTAAAAACTAAGTCAGGGAGTTCCCCTTTCACAGCTGATTTCAGTGCTGTTCAGAATGCAGGCATGGAGATCTGTAAAACTCTCGTCCGTCCTCAAACCGGCAAAAACACGTATTTCTGCCCAGCTGTATTATTCTTCATGAGACTTGTCCTGGAGTATTTCCAGTGTGGAGTATATACTTGTATGAGGCGATTTAAGGCGACAGGCTTCTCAGAGCAAAGCCTTGTGGCCCGTGGACCGGAGTCGTGACACAAACTGTCATGCAGAGACACGGTTTGGTTTTGTGAAACGCTCCATCCTGCAGCCCTGGAGGAAGATGTGCACAGCTGAATTTATACGCTCTGTGTCCTCTTCCCTATAGGGGAATGACGCAAAATACACACTGAAGATGGATATGCCAGCAAACCTTGATGCTTGAAAATAGGCAGGCCAACACCTGGCGCTGGGTCAAAAGAGACAAACAAAGCAAACAAACAAATGCTTACCGAAATCCTATGCTTACCTTTCTTTCACTGTAATGCAGCGCAGAAGTATTTTTACAAAAATGCCCTCTCAGCTGTATCTCAATGCAGCTTTGAATAATGCTGCAGTATCACCTGTGTACACAACTTTTGCCACAAGACCTCTACAGAAAATAAGTTGAACTGGTGGAAGCTTAAAGAGTGGTGAAAATATGAAGTCAAGTACAAAAAAAATGTTACAAAAAAAAAAACTCAAATACAAAAACAATTAGCCTATTAACAAGCAATAGAAATAGCAATAGAAACAGTAAAATAACAATAAATATAACAATAAAAACTGTAGATTAAAAATAGGCTTAACTGTGGGATGATATCGGTAATGTAATAATAATATAATATGAAGGCCACTTCTGACAGCACATCAATTAAATTAATGTGCTGAAATTAATTCATTTAAATTAATTAAACGGCCCAGACTGTAAAAGTGGCATCGCAAAGAAATTGATTACTGACATTCATGCTCTTTTCTCAAGATCGAGTTGATAACCAACCAACAGGAGCGTTACCGCGGCAACACCGCCCGTGCTGGAGAGTGGACTGGAGGTTGTTGTCCCCTCACAACAACACTTATATTCAAAAATTACACATATTTGAATAATCAGTTTACATGAATTTAAATGTCTGAAGTGCCTTTATCCTGTGCAAATTAAAGGTCCCTGATGCAGTTTTCCTTGTAAACACACTTAATTTTGATTGTATTCAAAATTTCTAACCATAGGCCTAATGAACATGCTGAATGCTTTTCCTGTCTAAAAAGACATTTCCAAAGCCTTATTTTGGAATATTTTGAAAGTTGCATTAAACTCCCGACCTTTCTAAACCGCTGTGTGCATGCAAGTCCACCAAATCTGTGTTTTCTGGTCTGTCCTCTCACAGGTTTTTACATTCCAGTCTGTCTGACTCCACAACTACATTGACCTTTTCCATGACCGACTTTACTGTAATGTCTCACACAAAAAAATGAGAATAATTAATATTCTTATTTTCTGCAGGACTGTCCTGCTGCTGGAATGGCTGGTAGTGAAGGGAGGAAAAGGAGCACTGGGCATGCTCTAAGTTGTGGAATAAGGACAAATCAGTAAGAACATCGATTCTGCTGTGAAACAACATGTTGTAGACATACTGCCATTGTGAACAAAAAAAGAAATGGTTTTAAAATTTTACTTTAATTTCAAGGAAAACCTAAGGACTTTCCTGTAATTGTGCTGCGGGTCAACTTACTGTAAACGAGTCCGTGGTGTAATATTCAAAATGGCCACCAGAGAGCACTGTGGCTGCAAACAAAAGATGAAATACACGGGTAACACAGGCATATGGATGCAGCAACAACTTAACTCTTTACTTGGAGGTGTAAAAGCCCCACTAGTGGTCTGCATAAGAGACCAAAGTGGTTTTACAGTGTGGGCTGTCTGAGCACATGAGTGAGTTAGTGATATCCCCATAATAATGTTATAATGTTTGCAGACCTGTGTTGTTGTTGTAATGAGCTAAATACTAAGTTTGAAGCGGTGAGAAGATGTTCACACCAGGGTCAGTTCTGGTATTTGGTAATTTAGCTACTCATCTTAGCCTTTATTCCGTTAAACCAGTTAAATGCATTTATTGACTTCAGTAATCAGCCAGTCTTTCTTTCTGTACCAAATTTGCGACCTTGCACAGGCGGCTACTGCTGACAGGAACTACTGGATGCAGCGTTGCCATGCTTATTGATCATCTCATATTTTCTGATTGGTGCCTTGGCTGGTCCCTGCCCCTGTAGTGTCACATAAATTAGTAATCTTGTCTCCTGCCTCAGGAGTCGAGAGCTCCCTTATCGAGCCGAGAGACATTTTTCATTTACTGCTCAGTCGTGCATCTTCCTCTCCCAGGATCCTGAAAATGCCGGATTCACTGTATTCTCATCTTCTCTGTGTGTGCTTTTCCTTACTTAGAATATATACTCATTATTTTCTCACAGTGTCTGATGTCTGAGTTTCAGACATGCGAGTCTGTCTCCTGAGCTGCAGAAGCACGGAGAGAGAAAATCCATCCTGCAATATTACAAACAAGAACAAAACAAGGACTACTAGTGATATAATATGTATTTCTGGATTCTTTTTATTGTTTGGTGGTGTACTTTCTAATTCCCTGTGATAATTGGACAACTGCTTCTTTCTAGAGCCGCCACTTTGCACCGGCATCCAACAATCACACAGGGAGAAATCCATCATAGAAGAGGACAGAGAGACATTTCTCCACACATAGACCAGAATGCTCATACTGTTGTTTCCACATTTGCTCTCCCCATCCAGCAGTAAAACCAACTGCTGGATGCAACAAGTGCTTTTTGTTCTCTGTTGTTATTTTTGGGAAATCATTTCAAGGAAACGTATGAAATCCCAGGCTGAGGCGGAAGTGGACGAGGCAGGATGAGGGAAGGTGTGTTCACCAGAAAAGGTGAATGACAACACTTGATCATAAAATATCTCCTGGAATGGACTGAATGTAACATCACAAACTGATGGTATATATCAATGTAAGATGATTTAAGGGAGGAATTTTCCTTTAATTGGTAACCATTCTTCTCAATCACCGCACTGTAAAAACGAGAAACATGCAGCAGGCTACATGATGCAATCGATTTTTGGGTTTTCTCAACTTTTGACTGCTGATGTTGACTTAGCTAACAGACACACAAAGCATAAATGTATCTGCTTATCTGTTTAATCCGTGTTTTCTTTCCTTATTTTCTAGTAACAGGCATAAAAACTGCTTGAAAGACTCATTTTCAGCGCACACTGAAAATAAGTTTGCAGTAATTGCAACTCACAAATCCTTATCATACTGATTTGAAATTATTTGTTTCGGCAACGATAGAGAGATGTTTGCTGGACAGACAAGTTTTTATCAGTTGCAAATGGCAAAGCTCTATTTCTAAGTCAGATTAATTTGAAAACTTTTATAAGATCAACAATTGCTAGTTATCATTTTTACAGTGTGTAGGGCTTATCAGTATCCACCAATTTGCTTTATATCCTTGTCAAATGCATCACTCAGCACCGAGGATTAGTGTTTTACTGCCGTCTGTCTCGCTGTAACAGTGTTTTGTCGTGCAGAAGTTTCTCAGAGAAGGAGTGCTGTGTCAGTCAAGAGCCTGCCTCGTGGAAAAAAAAGGACGAGTTCATCAATATCTCAAAGCTTCTTATTCAATATCTATAAAATATAGATGATGGTGGCAGGGTGGGTGCTACGGATCTGTCTTTCAAACATGATTTCTTGGCCTCTATTTCAAACACTAGCGCTCTGATTTTGATGCAACATGTTCTGGCACTGTGATCTGTGGTTTAAAGAAATCATTGGTGTAATTGTGGTGCTACAATTAAAGGGCAAAAATTTTCAACTTCAGCATATCTCAGACACTGTTATTTTGATTTTGATGAAACGTTAAAGGGATGATGCATTTCGACACTCTGTCCTTGCGTTTAAAAAGTTACACTGATTGGCCTGAAGGGGGCGCTCTCATTAAAGGTCAAAATGTGAATCTTTGAAAAGCCGTAGCTGCTGCGTCACTGGTACCGTATCGATGAACCTTGCAGGGATGAGGCGTCTTCCTACTGATTGGCCCGGGTGGCGCCTGCATCATTTGTGGACAACAGCATGTTTACTTGATTATAACTGTGCTGTACGGTCACATTAGGTGGTTGTGTTCGTTACCTTGTGGCCATAAACATCCATAAACATCCTGCAGCTCCTGTGGCAGAGAGATGAGATATTGTGGGAACGAGTTAACATGTTGCGGGCACTAGATGTCACAGGACGCTCATCTTGTGGCCACAAGATCCTATATGGTTGGCACACTTTGTTTTTCTGCCAGCCACAACATTGGATGAGAACGATTTTTCATCTTGTGGTCCTGACATAGAGGGAACATTATTCTTAACTTGGGCCCAAAATTAAATTATTTCTTGGGCACACGATCCTGTCACATGGCCACGTGATCCTTTCTTGTAGCAAGATGAAGCATGGAGCAACTTCATGTGGCTTTTAGTACGATGCACACACCTGAGAGGAGCCTGGTGAGTTGAGAAAACCAGAATTTCCTCAATTTCCTCATTTATATTCAGCCTTTCAATATGGCTATTCTACTTTTCATTGTTTATATTTTTATTTTTATTCATGGACTTTCTGCTAATCAGAAAATGTACTGGCATGTTTCAATGTTGGCAGATGACAATAATAATAATAATCAAAACAATCACAATTAATCAATCCAATGCAACAGACAGCTCCATAAAGATTTTAATTGCCGGCAACTGAGCTGAATTGCAGACACAGAATGCATATCTCTGATAGCGATCTTGTGACTTTGTTGGAATTATTCAGCAGCACACAAATGTTTCCGGTTGATTAAATGAAGCTCTTTTAACTGACTTCTTAAACACTAAAAAATTTAAATGATTAAATTATTAAGCGAACAAGGGAAAAGGCATGGGTGTGCCAATGAACGCCTGCTCATCATCTCTCTCTCAAACTCATATAAAGAGTTCGCTCCACATGGCAACATTTTGCCAGTTTGGATGGCGTGTGCACAACATCTTTTATTGTCGCTGTATCACCAGCCACACTTTAACAGATACTGTTGACATGCAATAAATTACATGGCCTCAATATAATTATCATGTTGCCACAGAATACAAACTCTTATACAAACTCCCACATGAGCCAATCACATGGCCAGTAGAAATATGCCCATAAGAAACACAAGATTTGAATCCCATTTAAATCTCACATTTCTTGTGGTTTTTTTTTTTTTTTTTTTTTTTTTTTTTTTTTTTTTTTTTGGGGCCGTG
>OMKZ01001822.1:25577-52416 GCA_900302535.1 Neoniphon sammara | reverse complement strand
AAGTGAGTGAGTCAGAAGCAGAAGCCACAGAGGTGGGGCATGGAGAGAAAGAGAGACGATGGCAGGGATAACACAGACTGTAATGTAAAGACAGACGAGTCCAGGATCACATCCAGCGAGGAAACACACACAGTCTTATGAGCAGCGATGGACAGAGCAGCGAGCGATTAGAGAGGAGAGGCAGATAGAAGATAGAGGGAGCAGACAGAGAGATGCAGCTTCAGCTAAAGTAGCTGGACAGCAGGAGTGGGCGGGACATCGAAGCCCCCTCTGCTGCAATCAAGCCTCTGTCACCATCTGGACGCCATTTTAAAACCATCAGCTCTGGCTCCCCATGTAAACAAGGGCACGACCCCAAACATGCTCCCCTCACTAAATGGGCTCTTTCTGGCAGCTGCAGACCCAAAATGGCTGACTTTGTAGGGTGAGAAATTGAGCCAGAATGGCTACTGACTGTATTATAGGGATGGACATTTTGTAATTCATTACTGCAGCATCTCTGACTGTGTGGAAAAGATGTTGGGCTGACATGAATCCAAAATGAGTTATTAGCGGGGCACCAGCACTCTGAGATCAAAATGGGTAACTTTGGGGGAAGGGGTTTAAATGTAACTTGTCAAATTCTATGTATATCTATTTTTAAATGTCTTTTAGTATATTATTCATGTGTGTTTGTGTTTGATTGTAGGTTACCTAACTCTATTTTGACTGAATAACCATTAAGAATAGCTGATATTATGGTACTCTGAAATAGATCTTAGGGCTACCTGCTCTGGATCCTGCTTGGTTTGTCTTAAAATGTTAATGTGGATTTTACAATGCAAAACAAAGTCTTGATCTGAGTACAGGTCCACACAGTCCAGCAGTCACTCTGAAATAAATGCTGGCTATTGTGGCCATTTCTCTGAAAGGTTGACTTTAATTGGCATTTAGATAAACAAACAAGGATTATGAATGGCAGATTATTGAGAATTATGATGTGTTTACATGGATGTGGGGCAGAGATAGAGAGGTAGTCTATGACAGTGAAAAACAGAGGGTGGATGTCAAAGGGAAGTGTGTATTCCGTCGGGGGATTGTCTGTATTTGTGTGGTGTGTGTGTGTGTGTGTGTGTGTGTGTGTGTGTGTGTGTGTGTTTGTGTTATATAGAGAGAAAGAGTAACAGTTGAAGATATGATACCAAGTCTTCATGCAAACACACACACACACACACACACACACACACAGGTGCGTGCACACATACGCCACACACATATGCATGCGTGCACACACATACACACACACATCGCAGGCAGCAGTATGATAATGACATGGAAATTATATGGTAATGATATGGTAATCTGGCAACATTATTCTACCCACCAGAGACTAGGAGGGAGAAGAACCTGCCACAAACTGCACACACACATAAACACACACAGCCACAGATGCAGACACACACACATACACACACACAGACACACACACCCCGACGCACAGGGGTAAGGTGAAATCTATGAACTGACACAGTGAATGACTAAGGAGAGGGAGGCGAGTGTGAAGGCTGTGTTGTCATTGTCAAAATGTTCTGAGTGGGAAGAAGTATCTATGGTTTACTGCTATGCTACTGTGTTGATTACAAACATTAAGATTTTCAGCTGTAAACTGCAATCAAAATCGTTTCACATCACTTACAAATGCAGCATAAAGCAACACTGCCAAACAAACAAAAAAAAAGATATTTATTCAAACACACTGTAAAACAAGTCATGAGGAAATCTAAAGCTCTACAGATTCATAGCATCATAACAGTAAAGCTGACACCACAGCGTTGACCTATGGAGCTTTTATCCTATGAGGAACCACTTGAATACATTGAATACAACACTGCCACCCTCTGGTGAAACCTGGATACTACAGTAATGGGTTTTACATACATTGATATGGGTGTCCAGGATAGGAAGAATTTGACTATGAGGCATGTAGGCATTTTAATGAGAGATATGGGCTAACCTAAGAGAAGAGTTGTTATAAAGTCTGACAGGACTGTTAGCGACTGAAAAATGGTAATGGAAGAGGGGTGGGGCTGGTGGCTATTGTTACTCATGAACTCAGGTCCTGGTGTGCTTTTAGCCATACTTATAGCATGTCTATGAACTATTCGTTATATAAAAAAGACACACTGTATAGTAATATTGTTCATGTATTATGTTCATTTCTAATGCAATATCACTACAGTCTAATGTTCCTGTTAAGTTCATATAGGGACATACAGTGTTTATAGTGCACAACAGTGAGTTTACGGTGAGCTCATTGTAGTTTATGGTATTTTTAGCTCCTCTGATATCACTGTAATTTAGGATAATATTCTTAAATAAATATTTTTGCTGTGATATTTGTATTGCACCTTTATGATTACTCTTACTTCTTTCTCACAGGGAATTAGTTCCATATATCTAGAGTTTTTAAAGAATAAAAGTTATGGATGATTTTTGTGATCCCTTGTCATAGATAATGGATTGCAGAAGTGTAAAGGTGGAGGGGAAAAAAGAACAAAAATCAGTAGTGTGTCAAGTAAGAACAAGGCTGCTTCCAAAAGGCAAACCACTGAGCACAGATCATTACACCAGCAACACCATTCCTTCTCATTTCTCTGCCTTACTCCTTCCTTCCTTCCTTCCTTCCTTCCCTCCTTCCTTCTTTCCTTCCTTCTTGTTTGTCAGTGTTTCCCTAGCTGCTCTCCTTTAAGTGGCTGTGATTGACAGGTGAGCTATATCCATGCAATATCACCCCGCGCACGTTCCTATTCCCTCCTGGTGCCTTCATCCGCCGGTCAAATTAACCTTCCGTGCCAACGGGAGGGGGCCCTGCATGGGCCAATCAGCAGGTGATTAGGCCGGGGGTGGGAGGGGTGAGGGGTCACCGCGATGGGGCCATCGCAAGCCTGATTGGTTTCAATCAGCGGCCAGCCGCAAGGACAGCTGGGAGCTGAGCCGCAGCAAGCGCTAATCAACGCGTCCCACAGTGAGGCATGAACAGTCACCACACACACATGCACACACACAGATTGATGTTGACGTGTACACATTGACAGCGCACACATAACTGCGGCTGCACACTCACACAGAAACAAGAAAACACACACAAACACACACAGCAAGGCAGGGGAAGTAGAAATGAACAGTCAAAACCACAACAGATAAACAGAAAATCCCATAATGGAAAACCAGAGAGAGAGAGAGAGCATACACGTAGAAAGCAGACAGAGAATCTCACAGTAAATTGAATGACTAATTGCATTGGACTCGTTAATTTGACCACTGGCTGATCTGATAGAGTCCCGTGACATTGGTTAGCGATGCTCAGTCCTGCAAACCACAACAGCACATCTCCTGTGATGTCTTCAATGTGGAACAATCCAAATTCTCTCCGCTATGCCTTTTGCCACACTAATTCTTGTTGTAAACTTAGTAAAGGCCAGCGCAGACAAATAATTTATCTGATAAGACGGGAAAAGTCAGCAGGTTGGGAGTGAATAAGACAATGATGTGCTTTGTTTTCTATTTGTGTCATTTGGGGTTACGGGCGTCCCTGTGTGGAACTGTAACAAGGAGATGAGGATGAGAAAATGTCTGCAAAGCTGACGCAAGGAGGATTTGGATGTATTTTGCGAACCCGGCACTGTGTTTAGTGAATTTGGTGAACAACAAAGTGAGGAGCTACCCCAACTCTGAGACTGGCTTGAAGGGATTTTTCCAAAGGCTCCGTGTCAGGAAATGAAAATTATCAGTTCCATTGCAGTGCCACTGTCTTTTGTTCTTTCTCTTCCTTCTGTCACTGCCTCCGTGGTGTGGTTTCTTCAGTCACTATTGCTTCCCATGTTTCTTTCTGTCGCACATGTGCCACACAGTCTTTGTGTTCCTGTCTTTCTCAACAAGGAATACATACATAAAATGAAAAAGTGGCTTATGTGGGATTGCTCAAAAGTGAGTTTAAAGTAAGATGGGAGCAAGAAAACAGCTACATTCAAGTAAGCAAAACAAGGAAGTGGTTTTTTTTCTTCCTCTTTTTTTTAGAGTACAATGATAGTTTTTCTATTGGAAATAAAACAATGTTTAAAAGCAACTGTTAGCCTGAAATTAAAATGGTTTCAAGATGAGTAATTGCCTTCACTTCAGTACATTTTTGTGTGATTTCAACCATTGAAAAAATAATTTCAATCTCAGCAATCACACATTGTTATAAACTGACACATGCCCAAAAGAACCAGAGAAACAGATAATCATAGCCCTATCCATGCTAATCCAAAATGGCAGCACATGGCTATAATTTCTGATCACTACAGCTCTGTCTCAACTGCCACTGATATCTGAGTTAAATGCATTTGATCAAGATATTCATGTAACTTCAGGAACTTTGTGATAATGCTCCATATTACCCCGAAAAACAAATACAACATGAACATACTGAAGGCAAAATGCTCAGAACGGGCAAAATACATTTTGCTCTTGAATGATGTAACTGTTCAGTGGGCTCTGCCAGGATTTACTACAGCACACAGAATACAGTGGGCCCACTTGTCTGTTGTGTGTAGGTTTGTTGCCCTGGGGTATTACTACATCAGTATAACATGATTAATACCAAAGCTTAAATGCGACTAATTATTTTACGCTCTTTGCATTTAAGCACTAAGAGATGCAAAAAGGCCTATATTATATTCATTTTTTGAGGGTTTTTTTGTCATTTAATACCAAATGTACCTTTTATGTACCTTTTGGGTACATAAATTAACTAACACAATATTTGAATAATTACATAATGTCCTGTAATTGTGACCTTTGTAAATGTCTATTACTTAAAATATATTAACTCAGCAGAATCATGGGCCTTGGTTTATAGAATAGCAATGACTTTAATACCGATGATTCGCTCAACAGCCCAACATAGATAAGAGTCGATGTTTTCGAAACTGGCACGTCACCCAAGGAATAGCTCTTAACATCCTCTGGAATGAATTCTGTGTCTTTGCTTCCTGCTCGAACAGAATGATGTAACACCTCGGCAGGAAGGGACAAAACAAGATGCCATAGACCAAGATGAGGATAACCCTTTTCACCACTGGAAAGTAGCTGGTATTGGAATAAACTGGGCCAAAGATGGACCACCAGATGAAACAGATCACCATGCAAAAGATGATGAACTTTGCTTCGTTGTAGCTATGAAACATCTTCCTGTGTTTGAAGGGAAAAACAAAGCCAATCAGAGCTAGCAGGCTGAAGCTTCGTTTGGCTCCAAAGGCACCAAAAGGCCTGTCATTGCACTTGAACAGACACTCCTTTGCTTTCTGGAGACTGGAATGCTCGCCACAGGGTTGACTACTTGAACTGATATGCACATTGTAATGACAGGGCTTGATGAGCTACTTCAGGATCCTCTGTACACCGAGGTCAAACTCAAAAATGACTGACAGGAATGGGTAACCATGTGCCGTGGAGGGCCAAAAGTCTGCAGGTTTTCATTCTAAACAAAGTGACTTCACTGACTAGCTCACCTTCAGCCACATAGGAGGAACTAATCACCTGGTGTAGTCTTTGGTAGGAATGAAAACCTGCAGACTCCTGGCACACTATGACACATAATTGCCTGACCTAACAGGACTTTAAATGGATGCAAGAGACGTACAGGATGAAGCTGAAGCCGTGCTTGCCACTGCCTCCTAGTGGGCTTACCACCAATTAAGACTACGCTTGCAATACCCAACAGAGAGAAGGGGAAAATACAGAGGGGCCCACAGATTCCTGCACAACAGGGGCTTTTCAGCAAACTATAAAGATGATCCCAGCAACAAGGCAGTAAACGCCAGTAATATGCTAAAAGATACATTTTTTCTCAACTAGGGAAGACTGGTCTCACAAGAACACAAATCTGGCTATATTCTAGCCCATACCTCCTCGTTTGCCAGAGTACAACATAATAACAGTATTTTCGTATGCAGTGTCATTATCATTACAGTTTTAACTGCACAATGTAGGTCATAGGTTATTGGTACTTTCATTGCTTGTGGAGCATGTGAATTGAATCTAGCTGTAGATTGGGGTCAAAGCTAAGGTGACACTCACACATACAGGTGTCACTGGAAAAGTAGTCCTCTGGGAAGCGGGCACATTCATAGCAGCAGACTGGCTGTTCCTGGGCAGATCCTGAAGCCTGGAGCACAGCTGCTTGCACACCTGGAACCATCGCTTCTCCCTCAGGGCACAAAGTTTCCTCATGATGCACTGTTTTAGTAGACTTCATTAAGATATGAAGACAGCTGTTTGAAAAATGCAGAAAGAACAATGCGGGTAAAATGTCAGTGAAACCTCAACTTATGAAAGATTTGTGGTGAGGAGTAACTCAATAGAGAATGAAGAAATGGAGAACAGAAACACAAAATAGACTGTGAAATGAGAGGAAATGACAGAAGTCAAGCGAGAACAGAAAGTAGGGAATGGAAAATCATTACAGTGAGATTCAGGACATTTTGCCGGCCTGCTTTCAAAGAGGTGAAAGCCAGGTTCGTGCTTTGTATTCTGTAATAACCTATAACGAAGTGCACGTCTACCGAGGTTGGTGAAATCTGCTGCTGAAGGATTACATCATATCCTGGGTTGAAGGTACCCCTTTTGTTGAATGTATCCTTAGACACATTCAGCATAGAAACCTACGCAGGAAACTGTTCTTGTGGTTTCAGGGTTTCAAGATTTCTGAGGTACTACAGAAACTTGGATATTCTTAACAATATCCAAGTTTGTGCGACCACAATGATTCCAGTTCCTTAAAACATGTGCTGACTCTAACCAATTATCACTGGCCACCAAAACTTCCACTTTGACTTGCTGATCACGGAGAAGGCCGCTAAAAAGATATATCATGTGGTCAGGCTTGCTGGAGGACACAATGACCATGACATTGGGTTCGTCAGTAATGCTTTTAACTGTTGATGATGTGGATCGTGGGGTTGTAGTCACCCAGAACATCTGGTAGGATGGCAGTGGAGGCCAGGCAGATGCTGTTCCCTGTGGCATGATGCTGGAGGCGGTCAAGAGCATAGTGGTCAAAGTCACCATCAGTTGTCACCACAATGACCCAGCTCCATTTGTAGTCTTTGAGAATCCGGATGATTGTACACATCTGATAATTTGTCCGCATAAAGCTTGGAGACCAGAGGGTGAACCACATCTTACCTGTAAAAAACAAAGAAACATGAGTTAGACTGCTATAACCACATGACAAATTAGTCTGTATCCATATATCTTAGAGTAGTGCTGAGCTGGGCCCGAGCTGCGCTTTAGTGACATTTTCTGCATTTGAGATCCTAGCTCAGGGCTTTATGCAGAACTGTGTCATCCAACAGAATTTAGCAGCTTTACTTTAATCGAGAGAAGGTCTTTAAGCTCAGTCATACCTGAGGGATGTGCTCCAGGTTGAGTTGCCTAGCAACGGCTATGGATATCTCTGAGTAGTAACCACCGATGACAGCCAAGACAGGTGGGGAGGGAGGCTCTGCACCATCTATACTGCTCCCCTCACCTATAAGGATTAGCACACTTTGTTAGTCATTATTTTTATTTTGTGTATTGCGTTAACCAACACCACTGCCACTGCTGATGCTGTTATCACTTACATTTTTTGGATTCAAATATTTAAACAAAATTTTTTATATATTTCACCCTTTTGGCTTACACTTCTATTTCATACTGCTTCGCTTTGCAGTTGTGATTTGGGGAAGGTTCTTTAAATTAAATGACCAAAAAGACAACAGTGTTTAATGAAAGCTATTCAGAATTTGTGGCCCAAAACTTGCATCTACAGATTTTTTTAAATTAGGGGAGCTAATAACAGATTAGGATGCCATGTGGAAAAACATCATCCTATCGTTCTTAAGACTACCTTTTTTAAGGTACACAGAAGTAGCATACAGAGTAGCTATTGCAAATCCAGAACAGATTTTGGGAATGGAAGCTGAATAAATAAATAGCATATCCCATTACCATGTGTTCTGATGGAGTTCATCTCAGATCAAGATGAGAAGAATGCAACAGGTGCAGATCTACAAAAATGGATCCACGTGATTTCCATTCCTGGATGACAAATCAGTTCTAATTAAATATTTAAGGTACTATGTGCATTTTTCTCAAACAAATAATAACAAAACTAGTAATTACACTCTGGTGCTCTGCTTTTGAGGAAGGCAGCCTGAGAATGGTAGAGCAAGGATGCAAGGACACCTCTGACACACCCTGTCTCTATAATAACAGTTACATATTATGCTCTATATAATATTATATACATATAACTAAAAGCCAGCAATTTCAATGCTACCATGCATGCTACCAAAACCATGCAAACATGATAATAATTAATTAATAATTAATAATTGCAAACATGTTGCAATTATTAAAATTATTGACGAAAAGAGAAAAGGCTATTTCTTAATAAGTGACAACACAGATGGTACAGTGATGGATTATGGTTTTGGAATAGCTATGAAGACAACTGGTTCATGAGTTACTGGAAAATTTAAAGAGATTATGATGGAGTTTCAAACTGAGGAGTATCTTACAAGCAGCAGAGGGTGAGGTAACTTGAGCGAGGATGATTGCTATATGCATCAAATAATGACAGCTGAGAAGTAGAAGAAAGAGATGAGTAGGAAATTCAGTAACTCTGATGTTTTCCTTTAAACATCAGTCAAACTCTTGCATGTAACGCAATAAATGAGCCCACTAAAAATATACTTACACACTGTTTTCACTGGCCACCTATCCCAATAGTCTAACGGTAAATATGACTGTGAATTTCACTTTTGTTAGAGTGATGTTGGGTAGTATTCTGGTGATTTTAAATATAAGAAATGTAGCTGAAAATGGTGCATATTTACAGAGAATTCAAAAAGAACTACAAAAGTGACTAATTAAACTGTGACAGGCAAACTGTGAGCAACATTTTAGTGTCAATAATGGCATGTGATTTTATTGTAGTTCTATTGTATGAGTGATAATATGAATGAGTATTCACTGTGTTTTTAATGTCGCACACTGCTGGTAATCCTCACATAGTCTTTATTCTGTTTTTGTGGGTGTTACAGTAAATCACTAATTCTATCTAATCTCATCCTGACATTTTGGATTGTCACTTATTAATCTTAGTGATAAGGTATTTTCAGGAGGATTTCTCTACTAATAGATGTTTTCCAGGATTGATTACTGAACCAATTACTTACATTTCTGGTACTGGACCTGATGGAGGTAAACATACATTTCATGAACAAATGTATCCAATACATAAAAAATATAATAATAATAATAATAATAATAATAATAAACTCCTCTTCACAGACAATGTCCTTCTGAACTGCTCACCTACTGTGCCCATGCTAACCTCACATGATGTCAGGTGAAAAATGTTGTTACACTGTTACAAGTCTGGGTCTCTCTGTCATCCTGTGCAATAGTAATGCCAACACTTTCATGTATTGGAAGCACTCCCCCAATTAAATTGCCACCAGGGGCTATGGCAGCTTCTCCATCCATAATATTATCACAGTCACCATATACGTGGCCCAGTAGAACTGAGGCAAATGTAGAAACCAAAGAAATGTTTCATCTCTTTCAATTGTTCCTTCATTTTTGAGCCATTCTGTTTGTTTCTGTTGAAGCTCTGACAACATATCTCGTAAATTAACTCCTGTTTGTTCTATCTCCTTCCCAAAAAGGTTTGTTTTATGTTGAGTCTTTCTCTCTTTTCTATCTCTATAGTGTACTCACAGACAGCAGAGTTCTCTATAAATTTTATCTATGATAAACTGCTCAACATACTCCTCACATCATTTTCATGAGGCATCACCTACAGTAAATTCAGCCATCTGGAATAGGAGACATGTTTATCTTCTTCTCGGTAAATAAACTATGACAAAGATTCATCAAATCTTTCAATTATTCCTTATTAGTAGGTTGTGCCACATTTTGGTGATGTAGACCTTCTCCAACTTGCAGTGGAAGAGAATGTAGATAAGAAGCAACTGCAAACCATTATTGCTTTATGGTATCCATAGCCTGTAAGAAAGGGAAAAAAAGAGTGGCATCAGTCATATGAAATGGTCCCATCAAGTCCAACAACAGCCATTCGGTAAAGCTGAAGGAAGCGGAGCATGTACTGTAGTCAAATTACTCTGCCTGCCTATAAATGAAGAATGGATGGAAGGAGTACTAGAATGTCATAGTCAAACTGAAGTGTAACTTTGCTGGTATTTTACAAGCAGAAGTAAACATACTGGTGAAAGATACACTATAAGTTTAAAAATAGATAGTTAAATACATAAATAAATAAAACAAAAAGTAGATCATTTAAGAGTAAAGGTTATTGAAGTACTTTTTTCAGAAAAAAAGAACACTGTAACGTGATCTATTTCATGCAAATATAAAAGGAGCTTCAAACTCTTTTTTTAATGGAAGAGATATAAAAGATATAAATTAACAATGAAAAGGGCCAAAAGTAACGTAAGCCAAAGTACTCATCTCTTCTTTGTCGAGTGACCATTTACTGCAACTTCACAGTTGGCCAATATGGTGCAGTTTAACATGCTTACAGAGAGCCCTCAATATTTTCTGCATTGGATTCGATTTAAAATGTAGCTAAGTACAAAACACAACTTAAAAAAAAAAAAAAAAAGTGAAATTGCTGACATAAATAAAATCTCAAAATCCCAAAAGCAAGAGTAACTGAGATAAGGTACTTAGTTAAGGTAATTAAGCACCTTAGTTACCCATCAAAACTCACACCTTAAACTGTCTTACTCTCTTGATATGAAGGTTTCCCCATCATTCTTCTAACTGCATCTTACATAATGTTGACTTTCGTTCATGCAACAGTTAAGCCTCAATACATAAACAAATTTACTCTCAGGGTAAGGTCATTAACACTGGATGAGGAAATGCCTCCCTGAATTTGGAACGCAGCCATCCAGCACGAGCTGACTCGACTTTCTGCGCATACACGGATATAACATGACGATGAAGTTCAAAACTTTTTGAGTTCCGTCTCAGTACTTGGAGCATTACAGTAGCAAGAAGTGTCTTTGTCAGCAGATAAGAAAGAGGTAAGTCCGTCCACATTCCACACACTCACACAAATGTCGACTTCATTTGCCCCAAGCAGGACGAGAAGCAATGTTAACTCAGTTTAGCAGTTTTCCCTGTCACTGTCAGTGTTTGTCTTAAGAAGGATGATTTAGCAACATTTGTTTACATTATGATGTTTAGATTTAGGGTTTGGCGTCTGGTCGGTTTAGTTCATCATAACAACTAAAGTTAACGAAGGAAGTTAGGTTGGGGTCCCCACACTGAATTAATGTTACGACGACAATGACAGCTCAGTGGCCAAGTGACCTAACAGCTGCTCGGAAATAAACAGAGGCGTCACTGTGTTTTAGCGCAAACGGTCTAAACTGTAGTGCCACGCAGGCAAACAGACTGAGGTAATATCATCTATGTGCAGGCAGTGAATTGTCCAGTTTTGATATTGGTGTATTTTAATGTAAAAGTTAATAAGAAGCCAGTGCATCCGCGTGACTCAAAGCGTATCCTTTCAGTTTTATTTTAAGCAGGGTGGGGGCGCGAGGGCTCTGTTGGCTTGTGACCAACCATGTTGACTTGTGACCGCTGGGATTCGACGTGGACTGTACCGAAACATTGGCATTTTGTCATTGTCTCCCATGGTTCAACATTAGATCATGAGAAAATTCCCAAACTCTGGGTTCAGTCTTATGGAAATTGTAAATAGAAACTATAGACCTATAGTCATCTGTTTCATTGTGTCATGCCTTGGGTAGCCAAGTGCATGCAGGTTTTGTGCAGCCGAAGACCTCACCGTCAGATTCTGCACACCTCATCCTTTCTGGTTGAAGGGGCTGCTAATCGTGTTGTCTTTGGTTGGTATAAAAACCTGCATGCTCTGAGGCCTCTAAGACACATGATTTTGAGACCCTTTACTTCTATATTTCCCTTATGTAGGTTAGGTACAGAAAATATACCTCAATGTTACATGTAGGCATCCGCTTACACATAGTTTTTACATCTTTTTGCAGTCTAATTACCAGTGTGAAGTGGACCCACACTTATGAAAATATTGTTTGCATCTTCATTTTGCTTATTTTCATGTTTTCACTTTAACTGAAGGATCACATGCTTCTGTTGAGAAAATTCTCTGACCTGCTCTGGCTTATGAAAATCATTTTGAAGCCTATTGCATAATCGCAAACCACTTGGCTGTTTTAATTTGTTCCTGAAAACTTGATAGTTTTTTGTTTGTTTGTTTGTTTTTACAACAGCAACAATATTACTTTTGTTCTGCACAGTGTTGAGAGCAGATGTGGAGAGGGATTGGTACTGGGATATCAGAACTTAGTTCTTAGCCTTCTCTAGGTGTTGTGTGATTAATTCAGTGAAACACCTATGATGTGTGGTAACCACTAGGCACCTTCAATGACATGCCTGCTTTCAACCACTGCTTCTTTCTCATAACATTCAAGCTAAGTTTCTACAGTAGGTGCTCACTGTAAAAACACAGTTGGTAGTTGTGTCACATGTCATTATGTCATGGCTGCTTGCTGGTAAATTTTTGAGGACATCCACCCATAACTTGTGGTCTATGGCCTATTTTGGGTTCCCACTTCCGATACTTTAGAAACCATGGTTTAGTGCCTCAGTAGTGATGGAGGAACCACCCCAAAAAAAGTTTATTCCTTGATTCCAACAAGCTGGAAAGTCAGAGCTGACTCTCAGCAGACAAAGTTGGTATTTGTTTCACTTTTTCCACAAAAAAAAGTTATTGCTGCTTTTGGTTGCTGAATACCATTGGTCTCAATTGCAGCTTCATGTTTTGTTGAGGAATCAATTCCAGTGACTCTCACTACTGGAGTCATCTCCAGAAATTCTGCAGTTCTGCAGCATACCATTATATTTCTCATACAATTTCACATAAAGTTTCAGTCTCTGCAGTCAGAGCCCCCGCTCCGCTCCAGTGATGTCTTCCCTGTGGTGGGAGCTGGTCACAAACAGTTCCTCCCACGTGGACAACACCAGCTGCTTCAGCGCCTCACAGAGCACCGTTCTCAAAGGAGTCCACTTCGGAGGGGTGCATATCGTGCTGCTGCTCGACTTCATTGTCTTCCTGGTGTGTTTGTATATGTGTGTTGTGTGTATGTGTATTGTATTCCTCATCACATAACAATTACAATGTCTTCTACTACAAGCAGAAAATAAAACAATTCCCATCATGCAATATGTGAAATGCATAAAAATTTACCCTGTCTTACCTAAAACTGTTCAATCAGTTTTAAGGCATCAAATAAGCCCGTTAATCAGTCACTGTGACTCACTATGTGAAAGCTTATTGGTCCTATGTTTCATGACAACTTCAGGTGTTGCTGATCCTCTTCACTATCATCAGAAGACAGTTCTGGGACTATGGACGTCTGGCGCTGGTCTCAGACACTGAAGGGTCAGTTTACGATCTCACACTGTTAAATTTTATATGTGTATCCTATAACCTAAGTGGAGGTGCACCCAAATAAGTAAATGTAATGATTAAATAATAATTGGAAAATCAAATGGTTTATTTTAAATTTGTCCATTTTACTTCGACCCTCACTTTGCTCTATGTGTGTCAGGTTCGGTGAAACATCACACCGCCGCTATGGACGCATGTCATCCTGTGTGTCCAATGCTGAGGACCCTGAGTATGAACTGGTATGGAAAAAAAAACTTACTCCTCCGTTTCATCACCAAAATGTATGTATAAAGCTTGTAAGAATAGAAGTACTGATTAAGAAGCGGAGTCATGTCCTATGCATTATCAGTCATCATACCATTGTGACACACTGGTCTCTTATCAGCATTACATTTTTTTTTCTTTTTTTCTATCTTTTTTAAAAGAAAATAAATAAAATGACTGAAGCCTAAGAATCATTTTAAACCACACTGGGTTGTGCTCCAAAACCATCTTTGTTTCACTGATTTTATATACTATTATCATACTATGTACCATGCTGTCACTTAGCAATAGTAACAAATATTTATTTTGATTTTTCATCACTGTATGTCATAGTAATCAACATTGGTCTAATTCTGTGTAGGGTTTCTGCTCTTGGCTGCCTTATGTCATCAGAATGGAGTGAGTTTGTCTCTGTCGTTGTTTCTCTATTTGAATGTTTCTCAGTTTTTGAATAAATCAAATGTCTTTTTGATGCATGCGACCCCTAACTTGAATGTGTATGTACGTATGTGTTTGTCTCAGTGAAGAGAAGATAAAAGCCAGATGTGGCATCGACGCAGTTATCTACCTGTCCTTCCAGCGTCACCTGATCGCCTTGCTGGTGCTCATAACTATCGCCTCTGTCTCAGTCATCCTGCCTGTCAACCTGACTGGAGACCTGATGGGTGAGTTGGGCGCTAATCTCTATCATATATCAATAAGCCACAAGAGGCTGTGCTAACTATGGTCAGAAATTAACTTTTTGTCTCTCCTGCCAAGACTGAGTAAGCTTACAAAAAATCATAATTGTGATCCCAATGTGGAATACATGTTTTTTACCAGCCAAAATGTACATAATTTTGTTGTTGTTGTTTTATAAAAATATGTCTACACTATGCATTGTCAATGCTGTTTCATGTATTATGGGTCACAGTTGTGCATTTATTGAGTATTTTGTGATGGTTTCACATGTGATTCAGCCAATCAGAACTGAGAACTGATAATGTCTGTTTCATAATTACTGACTTGTCTTAAGTGTAAGTTTTGTTTGTCTGTTTGTTTTTTGAGAGCTAGATTCTTTTCTAGATTTTCAGGGCCATCCAAATGACTTAGTTAGGTGATGGTCACCACCTTTGTCTCTTGTATTTACATGTTTCACTGCCCATCTTCTTGTCACTCAGAAAATAGCAATGTGTTAAAAATATGTTTGCTATTAAATTTGTTTATTCCTCTCAGACAATGATCCATACAGTTTTGGAAGGACAACTATTGCCAATCTTCAAAAAGGGTAACTATGAGGATACATAACTATGAGCATATAATACATGAGGATATGTAGGCTTATATTATCTAAAAATTAAGCTTGTATATGTAGTGACATATGTTTTGTTTTCTGGGGTCGGTATGGCAAAAATGCTAACTGCTATAAACCATTTTTACCCTAGAAACAAACTGTTATGGCTGCACACAGTGTTCGCAGTCCTGTACCTGATCCTGACTGTCGTTCTGCTGCGACGTCACACATCACAGATTAAAGGCTTGCACAGGGAGACGGTGAGTCTCTGACTAACATTTCAAAGATTTGATGTTGAGACTGCATCTCTATGTATCCACACTTGACCCGAATGTCTTATACTGTTCATGCATTTGATTCTGAGTATTTGAGACTACGTAGAGCATCATGCAGAAGCCTGACCAGAAATATACATATACACACACAAACTGCAGCATCACCCATATTAAACTAGTAGATGCTGAGTATCACTCACCTATCCATCCTACTGTAACCCTGATCTGCCATCCTGGCTGTCTCTTTATAGACCAGAAACACCTTGTTTGTGGGTTCAGTCCCTAAAGACGCCACAGAGGAGGCTGTAAAGGCGCATTTCATGTAAGTAGACTAGACTTGTTGTAGACTTGTTTTTATTATGCCCTTTAATGGAGCACTGGGTTCTTATACTGGTCAGAGTGCAGTTTTTCAACATTTTCTAATATTATACAGTATTTTGGTCTCTTGTGCATAACAAGGACATGCATTTGCATGTCAATGGTTGCCATTTGTTCCACTTCTCAATGTCCATGCCGGTTTTCTATAGAGAAGCATACCCTTCCTGTCGAGTGTGCGCTGTGACCCTGGGCTATGATGTGGCCAAGCTCATGCATGTTGACAAAGAGAGGTAAGAAACCAGATGTGGCTGCATACACACTTCACACTGTAGATCACTTAAAATCTTTTGTGTGTGTGTGTGTGTGTGTGTGTGTGTGTGTGTGTGTGTGAGAGAGAGAGATTTGTGTTGTTTTAACCTATTGTGTTTTTCCCCCACCGTAGGATCCGAGCTGGAAAAAACCTGCGCTACTATGAGCGAGTTATGGAGAAAACAGGGAAACGTGAAATGATTAATCCACGTTTATGTGGTCATCTCTGTTGCTGCCCCACCAGCAACTGTAAAGAGGTAACATAGAACAGACAATTTGACAGTTTAATGCATGGTGTTTTGTTGCTTTTCATATCATATTAACATCTCTTCAACTCTTGAGAAAAGGAAGAAGTAAGCTTGACTGCATCTAGGTTGCTTATGACTGCAGAGGCCTACATTGTGAAATAGAATAGTAGCAGTGACTCTGGAAAGTATGTCAAGTATCTTACACATAGATAACAATCACTTTTTGCCTACCGTTGCTATAGCAGCTTACTATTGTTTTCTGCAACTGTATTAGCAGCCATGATGTTTATCTGTGCCACAACATTGTTTGTAGGTTTACTTTATGAATGAGCAGAACATATTTTCTGTGTGTGTGTGTGTGTGTGTGTGAATATCTTTCTCTCAGGTAGATGCCATAGACTACTACCGCAAACAAGAAGCAGAGCTTTTGGAGGAAGTGAGGAAGCAGGTAGAAATAGTGCCACAGCACCCCCTGGGGATGGCCTTTGTCACTCTGCAGACTGAGGCTATGGCCAAGTAGTGAGTACTCATTTGAAGGTGCCTTTATGTCTTTATTTACTTGTGCTTCTTGAATTTTTAATGAACTAATCCCAGACTTCAAACGAGTAATGTCTCAGTCAGTTTGTCCATAGCATCTAACATTTTTTCTGAGGGTAAACAGTTTCATTTTGTTCATCTGACAGCAGTCATTTGCTCCCTTCAGCATTCTGAAAGACTTCAATGCGCTGGACTGTGGGAGTGGAAACAGCAGTGACAGTAAACAGATGAATTGTTGTTGTGGGAGGGAGCCTCAGCCTTCATCCAACAGCGGGCCTCTGAAAGTGAGAAAATGGAGGGTCGGCTTTGCACCCCACCCCAGTAATGTGTACTGGTAAGACTTGAATCTCTAACCCTTCACGTGCACTGTTCAAAATCAACCTAGATTACTGTTGAACAGCGGACCTCATATTTAAGAAGCTTCTTTGACCTTGGAATAAGGATCACTCCCTATCAGTATACATGGGCCTTCCTGGTACTTGTCTCTCTAGTTTTGCTACCAATCTCTCTTTATTCCTGTTAGCAGTTAAATTTAAGAATTAAAGTTAAATTTAAGAATTTGTACTGTTTTACAGTCTGTTGATGGCTGAATGAATATGTAAAAACCCACATAGTTAACATCATGACAGACTAACAACACCCTTGGCACAGAGCAGACAAGTGGTTTGAGAGGCCATATTGCTATTGGGACAGTAGATCACAAGTTTGATCCCCGTAACAGCCAGCGTGTCCATCAACTTTCATGTGTCCTGTCAAAGTGTCCTTGAGCAAGCCACTGAAACCACATCTGTTCACTCAATTAAATTCACTATGGATAAGACTGTCTGCTTACTGCCTGATGTAGCAAATATACAAAATAAATGTGTAGTTTTGGTCTACATTTTAGATTGTAGGACCTGAAAGTGTAATCTTATGAGGTTAGGATAGAAAGCTATGAGCAGGGGACTACTGCATGCTCCACTATAATGGCTTTCCTTCTGTAATTATTAGGGCTGCAACTAACCATTATTTTCATTGTTGGTTAATCTATTGATTATTTTTTCAGTTACTCATTTTGTTTATCAAATATCAAAAATAATGACCAATGCTTATCACAAGTTACCAGAGCCTTGAATGAGGTCTGAAAATTGCTTACATAGTCTGATCAGCAGCCAAAAGAAGACCCAGTATTCTTTTTATAATGAGCAGACAAACCAAGCAAATCTTTCTCGCCACATTTGCTTCAGTATCAGCAAATGTTTGGTATTTTTGCCTCAGCAAAAAATCTATGAGGTGGATAGCTGTAAAATTTGGTGACAAAATTCAAGTTTTAATTTCGGTGACCCCATGACCTTCCCTTTAGCTCCACCAAAGACTCAGCGGGGCATCTGCGTTCATGTGACACGTTTATTATTCGATAAATGACTAAAACGATTACTTGATGATCAAAATGATATTAGATTAATTTTCTGTAAATCATCGTATCAATTAATCGACTAGCCTGATCATTTCAGCACTAGCAACTATCCAGTTGCTTACGTCTTTCCTATTTTTCTCTATCCCAGGGACAATCTGTCAGTTCAAGGTTTTTGCTGGTTGCTGCGCTGTGTGCTGCTCAACGTATTCCTCTTCTTCCTGCTCACCTTCCTCACCACTCCTTCCATCATTATCAGCACCATAGACAAGTTCAACGTCACTAAGCCCATCTACTACCTTAATGTGAGACTTCCTATGCAGACACACTTACTTATTTATACGGCTGTTGTTTTAAATTTAGGAATACATGGTCTTTTCTTTCTCCTTTCAGAGTGCTGTCATCAGTCAGTTTTTCCCCACTCTCCTGCTGTGGTCATTCTCTGCCCTCCTGCCTACGATCGTCTACTATTCCACACTGGGAGAGGCACACTGGAGCAGGTATTCTCTCTCTGTTTCTCACACTCTCACACGCGGTAGTGTAATAACTGTTTTATCTTACTCGGTGAAAGTGTCCTGATCCAGTGTCATCTGTGTCTTAGGTCTAGTGAGCAGCTGAGCATGATGAACAAGCTGTACTTCTTCCTGCTGTTCATGGTGCTGATTCTTCCCTCACTGGGACTCACCAGGTAATTAGCACCACCACCAGTGTAAAGTAGCATCACTTTCATCAGTATCTGAATTAATTAGGTTGCAGTTCAGTAATCAGTGAAAAGGTCAATACAAGGGATTTATCAGTAGACTTTTGGTATCAGCTGATTTTTGCTTTAAAAAACAATATCAGTCTGAAAAGTATTTTCACTGTCAGTATTTGGCTGATTGTGAAAAGTGGCTTTTTTGTGATCCATGTTTCTACGAGTGAGTCATTAATACAACAGATCAAAATTATCATGGTCTTTTGTTTAGAAAACGCAGGCCTGTCTGAAGAGCCCCTGCATTTGAATTGCGATTCTTAAAAAAATCATATTGGTAGTGTTTTGGTATTGGCTATTGTGGGTAGGAAGATATTGGATGTTGGCACTGGCCTCAAAAAGCATTTTGTTCCATTTCTAGTCAATAGGCATAGTTAAAATGAACAATGCCATCATCATGGTTACTGGGTTCCCCCACTCTTACACCTTATGGTCCAAGTGATCTCAGCTTCATAGTGGTCTCAACTTGTCACAAAATTCAACTATTTGTGAGAAGCAAATTAGCTAATTTTACATGTAGTACCGTTGACTCTATTGCTTGGTCAGTTCTGTATCCATTTTGATCATCCAGATAGCTTGACTCCTGCATAGAATGGATATCAACTCTTGCACAGTTGTCAGGAAACAAGGAGACACAAAATGTGATTGGCTTCTGGCCTTAGTGCAGTAAAAAGTCCACTGTCAGTGCCTCATTTTCCAAAAACAAATTAATTGAAGTACTTGTGGTGTGCATATATGCAGTTAAATGCCAAATTTGAAACTGAAACTTTGAATCTTTATTTATTTACACACAACATCATATTTGGGCACAGTTTTCAAGCAGAACTCAATTCTGTTTTGATCTTTTGTTTTGCTCCATCAGTCTTGCAGTGTTTTTCCGCTGGTTGTTTGATGAAGAGTTTCTCAACGAAGGGAAACTGAGGTTTGAGTAAGTAATGCCCACTTTTCTTTGCATATTATTAAGAAAGTACTGTATTATTATGTACTGCATATGTAAATATAATTATCTTGTGGTCTAGTCACATTTTGTCTATATTTTTGTTCTGTGCAGATTCATTCATTGTTTGACTGTAATTCCCTCCAGACTCCTCCTTTTATAATGCATTTTTTCTTCACCCTCATCGTACAGGTGTGTGTTCTTACCTGACCAAGGAGCGTTTTTTGTCAACTACGTGATCGCGGCAGGCCTGGTGGGTTCTGGGATGGACTTGTTGCGGTTGCCAGGGTTACTGCTTTACACCGTCCGTATGGTGTTTGCTCGCTCGGCTGCTGAGAGGAAATATGTCAAACAGGTCAGTCATGGCCTTGTCCATTTAAATTGCAATGTTTTTTTTGTTTGTTTGTTTGTTTGTTTTGTTTTGTTTTTCAGCTGCGAAAAGCAGCAAGTTTAAGTCACTTTCTTGGTCAGTCATTCAGATTGTCTGTTCCAAAAGTTAAAAAAAAAAATACTTCACTGTGCAAGTGCCCAATAAGCTGCATCATTTTGACTACAGATGTAACTGTGCCTAGGTACTCACTGCGTTCAAGCCATTGTGTGATCTAACCCAGAAATTATTAATTGAAAATCAATTCTAGTAAGTTATCAATGCACAGAACTGACAGGAAACTTAAAAATGTGACCTTTTCCCCATCATCTTCTTGTCTTCTCTGCAGAACCAGGCCTATGAGTTTGAATATGGAGCCATGTACGGCTGGACCCTGTGTGTCTTTAGTGTCATTATGGCTTACAGCATCACTTGCCCTATCATTGTACCTTTTGGTGAGTAGTTAGGAGTACTGTGCAGACACACACATACACACACACACACACACACATATATACACTCATCTATATTCTCTGTAGATCTCTGTCTCATTATTTTGCTCACTTAATGACATTCTCCACTCCCCACAGCCACATGCAGCACTACTTGCCTGTTCATCTCAAACATCTGCTCATTCTGTACAGATTTTGGCACAGAGGCCTTAGTGTCTGATATCATTTCATACAAAGTATCACCTCTACTCATCCACCTGCTTTGAATACCCAAAGTATCTCACTTAGTTGCATGGTAGGATTTTTAGTCTATGTATGTGTCTCCACTTCACCAGGTCTCTTGTACATGATGCTAAAGCACCTGGTGGACAAACACAACCTGTACTTTGCTTATCTGCCTGCCCGCCTGGACCGCCAGGTCCACCTGGGCGCTGTCAATCAAGCTCTGGCAGCACCCATCATCTGCCTCATCTGGCTCTACTTCTTCTCTGTGCTCAGGACAGGTGAGAAACATGCATGGAGCAGTTTATGTCGGCAAACTGACCTGTTCAGTTGCACAAATGCAAATGCAATTCAAAGTGCTCTGTTTAACCATAGTGATTTAAAAAAGTACAGATCTGTAAAACTGCAGGACACCATTTGTAGTAATAGCATGTTATGTGTGCTATTTTATAACACAGGAAGTCTGTTTTCGCATTGCATGTGTGTGTTCTGTATATATGATATTGATACAATTTCTGCATAAAGGTCTTCCTTTATTGATTTAATTAAGCAAACCCTAGTAAACCCTAAGCCATACAAGGCTTTCCCTCCTTATAGAGTAGTTCTATCAGCTATAACATTGTGAGTTGATGTTTAATAAGTTCATCAAGTGGTGCATTTTTCAGTTTGAGGTCATTCCTAGAAAAGTTGAAGTTGTGGTATTACTACTTGGAAAATATACCTCCTTAAAATGTAGCTAATATTTGTTTCACTTAATATACAAAAAGCAACCAACTGTGCTAAATGTTCAGACACATATTCAAGGGTCACAGGTGTGTCTGTTGTTTATATAACAATTGATGCTAACTAATAAAGTCATTAAATGTCCTAGTCCACCATATTAACTGTTTGGTTGTATGCGTGCATGAATGGTGATCTCAGGCTTCAGGGCCGGTACGTCTCTGTTCACCCTGGTGGTCCTGTGTGTCACTGTCTTCATCTGTCTCAGCTACACCTGTTTTGGACACTTCAAATACCTCAGTCCACACAATTACAAGGTGAGTGTGCGCTTGTGGGTTGTTTTGTATATGAATGTGAGTGTGCATGTATACACTTTCAGCCTTTATTTATTTTGTGTTCCTTTGCAGGTGAAAGAGGAGGATGAGGATGAAATAAACAAATTGGCAGAGAATACCATGGTAAGGGTAATATTGTATAATGCATATCACAGCTAATTATTTTTTACCCTCATTTGGCCTTGTTGCCACATGAGTTCATTTAAGATCAGACCTATTTCTAACTTTGATCAGATTCTGTCGCCATATTCTTCATCGTTTTGGTTGTTTATGTTCATTACTTTCACCTCAGCTGCCATCGAAATAGCAACTGCATTAAAATTAATTCAAAGAAGGGAAGAGACACCAGTGCTCAAAGATATAGAGGCAATTACTGGACAGACTGTAGGTGATGATCAAATCCAAGAATGCAAAGTCAGTACTTGGGTGCTTGTTCTTTGTACAGTAGGATGTAGGTGTTGTATTACATCAAACACGTCATGTAGGTTCAGAGAGAGTGCAGAGAAACAAACACTGGGAAAGACGTTTCATCTTTGTTTATTGTTTGTAATCCTCCCTCACCTCTTTATGTCCGCAGGTCTATCGTCCCAGAGTGCTGAATCCTGACTCGCCCAGCAGCGCACCGGAGGAGCATAAACCTCCGCAGTTTTATGGCTCGACAGAAGGGAGCTCAGCTCAGTGCGCCAGCCCGGCGGACGATGACCTCTTGGATCCCTGAATCAGTCTACTGAAGCACCAAGTTCAGATGCTCCTGAGTCCAGTCTCCCCCCTACTTCTGATTCAGAAACAACCGGCCCCATAGAGGGAAACTTGACCAGATTATACCAGGGAAGAGAGGGGAATGGTTTCCAAAGCCTGAAGCTGTACTGTCCAGCAAAGGAAAACATGGAAAATGGAAGACTTTCTTCTATCGTGGGAAGATAGGAAGTGAAAATATTATTGAGAACGCGGCCAAAGATGTATCGATCTTGAAGGAAAGAAGATAAATAAGAACATGGAAATATTAGGTTTGGGTTCATGGACTAGAGAAGAACATCCATGGGAAACTCCACTGAATGACACGTCCATCCAAGTCTTAACTTTTGATTATTCTTTACAGTTAAAATACTATATGTGCCTTTCAAACTCCACTGACAAAGACTAGTTTACTGAATGATGTTAAGCCAACAAGTGTCTATCAAACAAGGCAAAATGAATAATATACAGTACTTTATAATAATTTATGTGCCTTATGTGCCTTATAATAATGAATGTGTGTAAATATACTGTAGGATCATTTCTGCAAGTGCTGAGGCCAATTTTGCAAAGGTAACCAAACCAAAACAACCAAGCCAGAGCCACTAATGCCAAATCAAATCTTAAATGTTTGTAATGCCCAGTTTTAAATTCTCTATTGTGCCTTTTTTGATGCCAAAGGACAACTCCTGCCAAGGGAATAAGCTATTGACTAATGTTGTTATAGCATTTTTGTTTTTTTTTATGTTTTTCTTTGCACGTCAAGAGAACAACTTGTATTTAGTAACAAGAGCTTCCTGTTTTTAGTTGTGTAAATATATAAAAGGGCAAACTGTTATCTTGGTTACTATTGGAGATTTGTAGCCAGAACATTCTTTAGTCAAATCTCGAGATAATAATGGTTACAGACATTATTTTGATTATTGCTTTAGATAATATGCTGCTTTAGCTTATCAGAGGAAAGGAACGATGTTGTCATGATTGTACAAATAATCAGGGAATATGGTAAGAAGTCTGTTTGCCCTAATGTGTTGCAGCTGTTTAGCTTTTTTATTTTTTATTTTATTTTTAAGGAACTAAGTCATTTTAGCAAACTGATGTTGGATAACTTACTGTTCACTCAATAAGTATAACAATCTTGTTTTTCAGAAATCCAACAGACAAAATGTTTATAATTTCTAGATTACTTATATTAATAATGCACCCAGTATTAATATATAATGTGGCGTTGTACTGAAACATTAAGTTTTAAAATAATATAAATTGACTGGTTGTGAGTGTGCCTTATCAGTGGGGGGCACTGTTGATCTGTGACAGGGCAGCTTTACCTCTGAGATAGACACAACGCAGTGGAAAAAAAGGAGAAATGCACATTGTTGCACTGCAGATTTCTCCTAACTTATTTTGACATCGGTATGAACCACTTTATTGGCTGACAGTTCCTGTGACTCCACCTCCTCACCTGATCTTTCACTATTGTCTCGCCTCTTGTTCCCTTTTCTCCTCTATCCTCTTTTTCCCTGCCCTCTTCCCCTTTCTCACCACGGTATCTACCCCAGCTGAGAAAGGCCTCTGTTGTCACTGAAGTTTTTTTTTTTTTTATGGGGCTGCAATGATTAGCACAGTTGTTAAATATGGGTAATGAAGTGCTAAGCTAACAAAACACATCTGTATTGTTAGATGAGGGGGGTTTTGTTGTTGGATTAGGATCAGTGTACCTTAATGCAGGTTCACATTAGTTCTTGAACAGTGAAAATCAGCAACAGTAGCCACAGAAGTGGTTCTTAACGGCTTAGGAACAAATGATTACTTCCTGGCTTTAGCAGCTGACACACTTTTCTCTCATTATGCTTCACTAATTTGTTGATGTATATATGTGCACGCATTCACTTACAGGCATTAACACCTGTAAAAGCCTCTTAGACTGTACAATATCAGCAAAAAACCCTTTAGCCTAAGGGAGATCTTATTGGTGCAACTCGGTGATCAAGGTCTCGTTAATAGAGAAAGCAGCGAAAGCAACAACACTAAGAAAATCCCGTGCAGTTCATGTGCCTTACTTGGTGATTGTGTAACAAATAACTGTAAGGATTGAATCAGTGATTGCCAAAATGTGACAAAGAAATTTTGAAACCCAGTTCTACCCATTTGTGAATCATCATGTATGACTGTATCACTGTATACATCACATACTAAACATACAAATGTGTAGTTATAGTACAAACTATACATGCATGCGCAGTTACTGACTTCTGCCAATAACTGCACATGGAACTCCTCAACATCAAAGGATGTCTACTATGAGACACAGAAAAGTATCAGTTCAAGCTTCTTCTTTTTTTTTCCTTTTCTGTGTATTTAAATCTGAAGTTTCACAATGTCTGAGTGCACAAGGGTTATCAGGTTTGCTTTGGCCCAAATGTTGGACAGAGATTAAGTATTACAAAACAATCTCTCACTTGTTCACTCATACACAAGTGTTGTTTCACTGTGAGTGTGTGATCAGGTAATAAAGGGTACTGTTTAAAAAAAAAAATCTTCTCACACAGTGTTAACTGATCTCCTGGCGTGCAGTAATTGAGAATATGGCCAATAATCTTGTCGGGTTTGTAAAGGAAATCTAATAATCACACAAACACACACTGCATGAAACCTATGCAAAGGGTCGTGGAGACAGATTTGAAGAGGCAGACATCAACAAAGTCACATGAGAAAGCTGCGCAGAGCCAGGATGTGGGGGCACTAATAACTTACAGACATGCTCATGTGGCTCTGAGGATGAGCTGGGAAAAAGATGAGAGTGCAATATTAGACACCTGATATACTGTCTGGGGGTTGTGTGTATGTGGTGTGTGTATGTATGTGTGTTTAATGCATGCTCCCTGCTTGAGAGACTGTCTTTTGCCAGCTCAGTGGAGCAGAAGTAATGTGGAAGTTAGGGTTGCAGGAGCCTGGGAAGCAGTTCGGTCTGAGCAGCAGCAGCCAGAGCTTCAGCGTACAGCAATCCAAAACCACACAGCGAACCCTGACCCCATCTTAAATAGTGCTTAGACCACAAACATGCTGGCTCTGGTCCGACCCACATGGTTCTGGGCTTCAGCTAATGGGTGTGTGAAAGTTTGATCTAATTACACTCATACTGGGAGTGGCCCGTGGTGTCTCAAGTTCAAACAACTCGCTCAGACATTCACACGTTTATATTGTTGATGCTGATGTTTGCACTAAGGTTCTCTGCTCTGATCTTGGCCCTATAAGGCTGGCTTTACATGGTGCAATTGGAATGCGACTTCAGTTCCATGTAATTTGGAGTTCAAAGGCGAACAATCCAATGAAAATTATAAATTTGGTTTGCATCATTATTTGGAATGTTCCATATGGGTTTGGCAACAGTAACAGTTTCACTTGCAACTTGCAGCTAATTGCACGGAAGTTGCATTGTGTGAAGCCAGCCTTACTCTGACTGCGCCATTCTTGGTTCAATTTCTAGCTCTCTCTTTCCCAATTTGCAAATTTTAGGATGTTCTGTTGTATTCTGTATCAGAAAATGGCATTTGGCTTCTCTGGTTTCTTACCAATCTTGTAGGACATAACTGGTGCAAATGCAATGACAAGCAGAAACCTTTTTTAGGTGATACATATCACCCTTGAAAAAGTGATAGGGAGGAAGTGTTCCTTGGTTCAAGAAGCACAAAAAAGTGAATGAGGAAAGTATTTAAAAACAAGTATAAAGAGTTATTTATCTTTTCTATTAGCTGCCTCAGTATAGTGCAGTGAATTTAAGTCCCCAGTGTGGTGAAATGGGAGAAGTTTATCTTTTGTGGTATTATTACTCTAAGTATCATATCCTACTGTGGATCAAAACATTTATCCTACATTAATCCAAATGTGGTGCTACTGGGACTGTGTGTAGGTGTGCAACCCAGTGAACCCGGAGCCCTCAGCACATTCTTTGTATTGTTTTTGTCTGTGCTTTTTTACACCACAGACACTTATTTAGTAATCTCCCTCCCTCTCAGAAGTATTCACTCAATTCTGCACTCTCAGGCCACTGAACTTACCCATGCTTAGAAAGAAGGACTGTGTGTGTACATCAAATAGGAATTAAACCCATTTAGAGTTCCGGGGTTGGTGGTGGCAGTGGTGGTGTGGAGGGAGGAGGGTGTGTGGGGGGG
>OMKZ01001822.1:9908-25217 GCA_900302535.1 Neoniphon sammara | reverse complement strand
TCACTCTCTGTTATGGCTCCTGCCTCCAGCCCCAAAACTTCCACATCCAGTTCCAACTCTAATGAGGTGCCATCCTGGGCAAAACGCTGAAAGTGTGTTTGTCTGTGTGACTGAGTGTGTGGGTGGATGGGGGGGGCTGTCCTTGTGTGTACACGTCCAACAGCTCTGTGTGGGGTGCTCTGAGGAAAAGTCACCCCACTCTCCCTCCCTTTTGTGTTTGGGGGACTACAGAAGCCAGAAGGGCGGAGGTCCAGGCAGCTGAAATCACCGCCACTCATGAAGCATGTGACTCCAGACCGAGGCTCTTTTGTTTGGACAGTTAATGGTGGAGACACAGAGCCCTGGAAATGCAATGTGGCATGGGAATAGGCAGCCCAGAATGGCAATGAATGAAGATTGGGAATTATTCAAACTTACTAGTATTCTGTGCCTGCTGTTCTTGAGGCAGAGTCTTAATGGAGGGGAGGCGGGGGCAGACAGCGCTGAGCTCAGATCAGGTTAGAAAGGACAAGATCACAAGACCAAAGCAGCAGCATCCAGCACGAGATCAACCAAACACTAGTGGAATGCTAATTTATCTTGTTGAAAATATGTAATTTGCTTGACTTCTTGAGGCCAAATGCATGTGACAAGCAAAATAGAACTGATGCACCCAGAATCTAATTCTCTGTCGTTTCCCACTACATCAGATAGCCTGCAAATAAAGAAGTAAGGAGGACATTTCTGTTGGTCATGTGAATGTCTCCAATAGCTGTTATTTCTGAGAGGGGTGCTGTTGTATTCTGGTACAGCAAAGCCCCAGTTTCAGCCAGATGTGCTTTCATTGACTGTATACAAAGTGTCAATGTAGTATTTTGGCCAGTTGTCTTTTCTTTGATTTTTATAGGCACACTGAGTTCCCTGTTAAATGTTCATTGCTGTTTCCGAACTTTCTCTCTTTCTCTCTCTCTCTCAGCCCTGACTCTGCTGTCCCTCTCTTGCACCACCACTCCCCCCCTTGATAATGTTGCAACCACAGAACTTGAATGACTCCATTCAAGTTCTGTTGTTGCAACTATCTCAAATTCAGATGTAAGGTATCACCTTAACTTCACCCCGAAACACACACAAACACACACTTCTCCCGTCTCCACTCATTTTACAGACTCGGATCCTGTGCATGAGATTGCAGTGGCCCCTGGGATGAAACACTGCCGTGAGCTGTGAGCTGCTGTCATGAGCCGGTAAGTTACCGTGAGTTATGGCTAAAAAGAGAATTTCAGTTCACATGAACTCATAAAGCAGTGATGTTGCATCTCCTGCTACTATTGTCTATTGTTCTCTTGCAGCAAATTTTACCATAATTACACATTTCAGGCAGTGATAGCCAACATATATTAATGTGGTACTTTCTCAGATGAACAAAGACACTCACAAAGACTAAGTAGCCCTGTTCACTCCTATTCCCAAGTGTCATGCTGTCATGTTAGTGAGATCTAAGCATGTATCCTGCCAGCTGTGCATAAGGCTTAGCCAATTCTCTCTCTTCAGCCACTACACTCTTTGGTCCTTCCCTTCCTCTGCTCTCCTCTCTCTCTCTCTCTCTCTGTCATGGGCTGCATGGGTGAAAGAGCAAGAGAGTGCTTGAAGCGAGCACACGGAGCCATCAATCAGAGCTTCACAGCAGAACCTCACAGGAGCTGAGAGAGGAGAGTCTGGCGCTGAGAGTGAAGAAAGTCTTTCCAATTATTCTGCAAACGACAGGCAAAAAACAGGAATCTCAAATTAGGTTTACAAATATTTGAATGATCATATGGAAAGCTGACGGTAATATGGTGTTTCTCTCTCTGTCTCTCTTACAAAAACATTTACACACTAAAGTAATACAATATAATGTCTGTTTAGTGGGCTGTACTGGCATGTTTTGACATGTACTGTCAAAGAAAGCTAAAAAAAATTGTAATGTGATGATTAAAAGAAAAACGCTAAAGAATGACAGCAAGACCTATCAGTCTGTTACTAACATGTAATACAATAATATGTAATATGTGGGTAACTAGTAGCACAATACAATGCCAAAATACAATAGTTAAAGATACTGGTAAAATATAATGCCTCTCTAGGTTTTCCTATTTGTGTGACAGAAAATGACATATTTAAGAGCCAAAAATTGCACATATTGGCTTGTCCCCAAATATAAGGGGCAAGTTTCTCTTTTTATAAGCTCTCCAACTCTGTGCACTCTTTGTCACAATACAGACCACTGTCTGTTTGTTTATTTACTTATTTGCGTATTGAAACCCCAATTCAAAATCTATCTTTGATTCTCTTTTGCAAGTTAGTTTGGTTTGGTTTAATTTTTTGAGTGAAAATTGCCCCAGAACTGCTATAAACCTTTCAAGTCCTATATACTTTACTGGTGGTTTTGTCCCATTGGAATAGGTGGTGAGACACACGCGCGTGCACGACCGCACGCACACACCGACACTCATTCACAGAGACGAGGGGCGAGGAGCGTTGCTATGACAACGTGAGTAACTAGGAGATTTGTTTTCGTTAGCAACAGCACTAGCAGCCGGTCTTGTAGTCTTTTTAGCATGTTAGCAAAGTAACATAGTGACGTTATCGTTTTAATATCGCTGACTAAAACCAGTCCATACGCACTATGGACTCAAATTCGTTATACTACTCTTTGGAGCTTGTTGCTGGTAGCGGTTATACTTTGAGTGCTGAGCAAAGGGCCGCGCTGCAGACTTCTTTGCTTATCCTGAAGAAAAACTACAAGTTCAACCGTGTATTGTTTTGGGGCAAACTATTTGGCATAAAGGGGGATTATTTTATCGCTCAGGGGAAGGGAGAGGATGAAATGAAGGACAAAAAAAATCTTTATAGGTAAGTTTACATGTTTTGTATATGAGGCTGATTTAAATCCCTTAATTGTCTGTCTGCGTCTCTGCCCTCAACGTCAAATCATAGTGTTACAGCCTGCTACTTAGCTATTAAACTGTGTGCGTGCGTGCGTGCGTGCGTGCGTGCGTGTGTTTTCCAGCTTCAACTGTTTGGACTGGTTTCTGCTTCCCCCAGCGACAGAAACACTGATTGGGGAAGTCTCCATAGCTGCAAAAGGTCGCTTCATGGGAGACCCCTCATATGAGTATGAGCATGTTGAGACATCCAAGCAAGGGGAGGGGGATGATGCTTTAATGGAGGAGGTCATAGTAAGTGTGATCAATTAATTGTAAAAGGAACATATTTGAACATGGGTGTGTCATTGGGTCGTGGGAACATGCACTGAAAATAGTGTTTCCATGATAATGATTCAGATGTAGACAGGCTAGGCTTATTTTTTGACCTGTTAATAATTATGATTAAGTATCCAAACAAAAAACAGTACCCTGTACCAGAGCAATACCTGCCACATCAGGAACAGATGTTGAACCAACATAAAAAATACCTCTTAACACTTGTGTTGTGGGAGAAAACACTGTTCCACCTTGGCCAGCATAGATGTACAGGCAATCAATACCTCAGGCCAGTTTGCTCGTGCTGTTTTTGCAGGCTTATGTCCATGCCACTTGTACAGTCATGAAATTCCAGCTGTGTAAGGTATTGTTCTTGGTTGCAGATCAAGGTGAATGAGGAAAAGAGGCTGGCAGTAACAATTCATCAGATCGACGAGGAGGTGTCTGTTGTACCACGTGGCGCTTTCATCAAGAGTCCTCACGGCCTTGTCCAGAGCAACCGCAGCTTTGACGGTAAATTTATATTGCTGTGCCACGTGGTGTGTGTGTGTGTGGTCTGTCAAGGGACCCAAAAAGCATATTAATAGATAGAGAAAATGACTAAATGCAGATGTGTGGTCTTTTAACCACTATTCATATTGATATCAAAAGGTAGCCAAATTAATAATTTCCACTGCATATGTATGAAGGTCTATGTAGTGTGGATGCGTATGAATGTTTCGATGTCACTCAGTTTGACAGCCGTGTCTGCATGCATTATTCCTCAGGTCTTTCTCAATCAGAGGCTGGGAAGCTTGACAATTTCTTTCACTTCACTGAGCCAAAGAATCTGAAGAAGAAATCCATTCTGGAGATGGCTAATCTGGACCCATCTATTGATTTCCTGGACCCACTGAGTGACGACATACCTAAAGGTGAAGCCACAGGATTCACTCAACACTGTAACCTGTCACCATTGGTATGTCACACCAACCAAAGAGAACCCAGACTGCACATCTGGTGTACTACAAGATTTCGTGAAATATTTGAGCACAAATTACCCCTGTTTCTAAGATAACTGAGATCTGAGAAAGTTTATAAGAACGATTATAACAAAACCAGTGCAGAAAATGTTACCCGCATGGTCTGAATCCACAAACATTACAGCTATATTTCAAGAAAAAGAGTTAATGAGGCCTTTACAATGCCGGTGGTATGAGGTTACTTGTGTTTGTCATGTTCCAGCTGCCATGCAACATTATACCTAAATGAGCTGTATTATTGGCACAAATCATCATGATGATTTAGGCTACCACTGAGTCACCAGTGAATTCCTTCAAGAGGAAACAACCGAGACGTCCCTTTCTGGTTAATGAGCCTGTTTCACCCAAACCCCAACCCTCCATTTTTCATTGTTCTGTGTCTAGTAAAATGCTCTGTTTTGTATAGGCCATATAAAACAGTTGGCACTATAATGGATCGCCAGAGTTGAGGATGCGAGCAAGGCCACATAACTAAACCTTCCAACTCATCACATCAAATTCCTGTTGGCTCGCTTGTGATTTGGGCTCCACATCTGCACCAGATAAGACATGGATTGTCAGATCGTCCTGGATGAGTTCCCCTTAACATTGTTCATCGTTGAGTTTTTCAGTGCAATGATCTGGCTTCCAGGCCCACCCATTGTGAGTTTGGCCTTCAGTTCTTCATTGAAAAATTGTAGACAATTCTACTATCATTTCTGATGAGCAGTGAGAAGGACAAAGATAGAACTCAAGCAAGAAAAAGAATGGAATAATGGAATTGCTCATATCTGTATAAAATCAAGCTGGAATGACATTCCTGGTATGATAATATTACTCAGATGTGTGTGTGTATGTGAAAGAAATGGAGGATGCTTGAGCATGTTTAGTACCCATGACCAGAACATGGAACAGCTGTCTGCTTCAGGGGGGCTCTGTATATGTGTTTGTGTTTATTCTTTGAGTTTGTACGATTGTCTGCAGGATCATCAGTCCAGTAAACATTATACAGCTGTACCAATGCCCCATTCACTACAAACTTAACAGCAGATTGCTAACTTTTACTGACAAGAAGAGAGATAGCATCTTCAAGACAAAACTCCAGGGACAGTGTGGTATACTGTTTCTCCACCCAAAAACAGGTGCTTTCCATTGGGACCCCAACAAGAGGTCCCCCTCTTCCCCTACAATAATCCTACAGACTCATCTGGGAGTTTACACAAACCTTTTCTATTTCCAGCCCCTGATTTATGGCCTCAGGTTTCTCCTAATACCACAGCGGTATGGAAAGTCCACACTCTATGAACTAATGTACAGCACTACAGTTACAACTTGGACACTAATACCTAAATGCTGCCTTGTGCATGCAAAAACTTATAAGCAATTTGTGCCATTGGTCAAATCACACAAGAAAGAGTGGTGAAACAACTTTGATTTATATCAAAAGTACAACTGTCTGACTTCTTGGAATCCCCACCATTGTATTTAAAGAAATCCATCAAATAGCTCATGTTTCCTGGTAGAACATCCAGGTCTTGTACTGAGTGTTTGGGGTCTTGGGGTTCATAGCCCCACCTAAGAGCATTGAGAAACAGGTTTGACTTCAGATACCAAAGGCACAAAGAGTTGATTTATCAGAATATCCCTTGGATGCCTCTGACATGGGAGTAGTCTTATCTGGGAATAACTTCCAGAGTGCTGGAGCCTCCATTTCAATGCAGTACAGTCAGTGAACGTGACGTGGCAGTGGTCTGCTAAGATTCGATTCAGTAATAACAATTCTCTCTGGCTTAAGGCCAGCGGCAGACAGCTGTGTGCAGCAGGGCCACCCTGATACACAGACATAACTGGTCCATGAATGACCGAACTACTACCCAACATTTAACTTTAATGGTTATGCTTGAGCATTTCCTATTATCGAATACTGTACATTTTATAATAACGATCTGAACAGTATTTCAGCCAAGATATTTTATATGATCTAAACTAATCTTTTCTCTCTGTGTGTAGGATCATGGAGCCTTCAGTTTGAATGTGCTAGCAACATGTGCGTGCTTCGCAGTCTGTTGTGGCTTGGCCTGACATTCTACCATGTGCCCATGACACCGCAGCATGGATACATCTACATGGGTGATGGATGCAAAAATTTGGACCTTCCCTTCATGCTATAAAAAAAAAAAAAAAAAAACGCAAGTCTTAGTACTAATCCAAGTTAACAATTTCTTATGTGTATAGCACTGTCAATCACATAAATCTTTATAACCAAGTTGTATTTCATGCCATAGATGTGGCATTTTTGTGTTGTCTTAACACAAATAAAAGAGGAACAGTCATACGGTTTATGATTTACCTCTACAAGCTGTTCATAACAGTACACTTGCACAAAAGATAATCCTAGACATTTATTCAGTAAACACATTGAGAGGCAGAATAAACGGACACATTTTATTTGCAAATGTGTGTTCCCATGAGTATACACAGTCAACATACCACCTACTTTGAAACCCTTAACACTGACCCAGCTGCTATTCACGCAAAGTTGTCAGAGTTCGTTTCAAGGACCTTTTCAAAAACCAAATGAGAGAATGAATGGTTGTGGGTGGTGCTCAGCATGATTCACTTGAGGCGTGACACAGCTTAATAAACCAAAGAAGAAAAAAAAGGCAAAATAAATACAGATGCACAAAACTTTTTCCACCTGTGTTTGGAAAGTCGGTGTAAATTGCTGATGCACAGAAAAGTCTGGCTTGCACTTTGCGACTGAGGAACATCCAGTGGAAACTGCAGCTCTACATATTGGTCCCACCCACTCCCCTTCATTTTTTATACTGACTGGGCAGGTGCTCTGTCCATCAGTGTTTCATGTAGAGGGGTTTGACACCGTAACGCACATTGTCCTTTAGTGCTGGGTGGCCAATAGGCATGCGCCTCTTACACCATTTCAGACCCGTTTTATAGATGGGTTTCACCGTGTCAATGGACCAGCGAGTCAGGTATCTGTAAAGGGAAACAGCAGATGAAGTTCTGAAGAAATAAAAATAAATTCCCATGGGAATTGAACATGACATCCATGCTGAGCACTGGTCACAAAAGGATAACAGTGGTGGACACTCAAACAATAATTCTCTTTTTAAAACATACACACACAAATGGGCATACATCTAATGTATGTGCACACATGTAAACACATGTACATGTCACCTGTTGAGCTGTGGCTTGGGCTTCTTTGGGACATGGCCCTCTGGGAGTTTGGGTTTGTGGTCAGGTAGCAGACCTTGAGAAAAAAAAAAAAAAAAAAACTTTTATTGTAATTTTCTTCAGCTTCTATGTCATTAAGAACACCCTGTGTCAATCAGTAAATACATTCCAAAGACATACAACTTTAAGGATTTATTTCTGTTGGGTTCTATTGGTTCCACATATGTATTTAGATACATACACGCCTGTTCATAAATTCATAAAATTTCAGTATGTTGACAGTGACCACAGCCATTATTAAAACTGTATGTATCCCACATCATTACAATATTCAACATCAGTATTTGGGTCAATTATGATCTAAATATTTGAGGCTTGGATGGGACTGTAAAAGTGGTAATAGTTTGGATGGGAATCTACATGCTATTATTTAGAAGTCGCCGTAACTGGCATCTTGACAGGCCAATATAATTTAATTTCAATACTTAGGTCTCTGATGTTCTAAAAATGTGTGGGAATGTACAGGCAGCCAACGAGTATGTGCCTACTAGCACGTCTTCCTCCCTCAGCCCCAGCTCTTGCCATCTTGACAATGTGAGTCACTACCTTCCTGCCCATGTATGCCTTTTTTTGTCTCCCATAAAATACAGTAACATTTCTGAAACTAGTGGAAAGTATGTGGACTTTCCAATTTGTAACCCTAAAGACACAGTTTCAAAATAGAAAAGGACAGTGAGGTTATTTAGTGAGTAAGACTTGGAATGAAGGGAGACTTAAATATAGATATGTCAATTTGGGAGGAACAGTAACACAGACCAGCTCTGTGAGCCATCTGAACACAGATGGTGATCTTGCGATGCTCCTCTGGACAGAGACCAGTGACTCTCCTGGGCAACATCCCTCCATCTGACCTGATGAACTGACTGAGCAACAAGACATCCTGGGAGGGTAAAACAAAAATAAGAAAAAAAATCAAAATGCTAAGGAATAGAAGGAGGAAGGTCACACACATTAAGTTATCTCTCACTGAATAATTTGCTCATCATGCCAGTAAAGGCACTTACTGTGTAGTTGTATTTGTGCTGCAGGTTCCATCTGTAGATGGGGCACTTTGCTTTGGGGTTGGGAGGCTGTGGTCCAGCTAGAACATCCACTGTTTGTCCCTCAACCTGACAAAAGATCAATTTTTTTAGTCTAATTAGCTATGGTAGCTTACCTCTTATGCTTTTAGTCTCCACAATTTATTGCTGAAGTGAGGTTTTGGGATCCTTATTTGTCTCAAAGAAAACGGAATTTAAAGTGTCACTGTTTACAAGTGTAGTGAAAGAAATGGGATTTTCTATCATGAGTCATTCTCCCCACTGTCATCTTCCTATCTCCCCTCCTCAAGGAATTTGCCAAATCCCCTTACACAAAGTATTATTTGTTAAATTTCTTACCCTGTGAAAATGTGCATACATGTACTGTACACATTATGTCATAGAAGTCAGGGCACAAGAAAAGGTAAAGGTGTTGCCACTGGTACAGTTTCTTGCACAGCAACATTTTAACAGGGACTGTCTGTGACTGTCACAGGGAGCTCTAACCACCAGGTCACCCTGCTGTCCATGTTCTACTAAGCTAATGCACTATTTATTCTACACTGTTTTTTATTTGTTTGCTTTTTACTGTGGACCTCCTGTATCTGATCACTGTAGTGATTCTGGAGCCTTATGGTCAAAAATCAGGCATCTCCAAACTCTGTTTTCCCTTTGTGTTAAAGCTGTGCCAGTACATGTGAAAGGATGGACTTTTGCTTTTGCGACATCTCATCCAATGTGACAAAGCCCCTCTTTATGAAGACAAAAGTGTAGCTTATGATTCTGTACTCCACACTGCTCTTGTAATTGTAATGGTGAAGTAGACAGTAACTTAACCAACAGATGTCAGTGATATGTAAAAGCATTCCAGTTAAGTAGCAACATTAAAAAAGTTACATTTATAACTCCTGTCTGTTAAGATAAGGGTATAATCTCCTCCTTGGTAGTTCACTACCAACTGTAATCATCTACCAAATCAACTCTAAACTTGACTTATTTTCTGTTAATAAAGAATTAACGAATCACTGTTGAATTTTACAAATATTAGACTTTTTATTTGCCATACACTGATACATTGTTATTATTAGTAGTAGTAGTAGCAGTAGTCCCAGTAGTAATAGCAGCACTAGTATACACTTTAACTCCGTCTCAGCTGGCTCATTTTATGCTTTGGCTGCCTTTGCAGTGTTACTGGAAACAAAGGTACCATCAAGTAAATTAAAGAGAGACAATATACATAACTTTAAGAAAACTGAAAATATCATCTTCACTCACATATATAACCATAATAGCTGCATAAAATACAACTTTACAGTACTTACAGTTGTTGTTTTACCCTCTTGCTTTTGCACCACTGTAAAATAAACATTGTGTAATAATTAATCATGACACATTATTAATATTAAAAGAGTTGTCAACAGTAACTTATTTTGGCGCGAGAAGCTGTTGTCTTGCTCTTTTAGAGGCATATGATGCATATGCCTCGAGCTCATCTTCATTTCCTAAATTCTATCTTCTTTAGTCATGTTGTAGTAATTTTAGCTAGCTATTAGCTAGAGAAACGGTCAGAGTTGTTTCATTGCTTGAATCATGAACGTGACCGCAGAAAATCAGATTATTAGACAGTCTAGCTCAGTAATCTGTGTCCAACCCTAATAAGCAATGTTATTCAACAGGGTGACCCCGACAGTTACCGTCAGTCACATTTACAGTGCTAGTGCTATGATGGGTAACTTGCTAGCTAGCTAACACTACATTTCCCGTCCCCGTTTACGTCTGCAAAGAAATCTCACCTTGGCGGATCCCTCTGCTCTGAATGTTTCCAAAAGCAGAGATTTGGGGAACATTTATCGTTTGTAGAGTAGTCACACTGCAAACAGTGGGGACCGATTTAATCCCCGCTAAAGAGGTCCAAATGGACCTCAAGGTACAGCGGGCTGCCATCTTGGATTGTTGACCTTCTTCCCTTCCTGTTTGATAATATCGCGAGAACGGGGTCAGACAGCGACTCCCGGGCATATATTCATGCTCTACTGAAGTAAAAGTGTGTTTTAGGCTCGTAGAAAATAAATAAATAGACAAAGAAAGAAAGAAAGATTTCCAGTTGCACATCATATTTTGTGAACAAGTACAAAATATATTTGTGACGTCTATATAATTTAATTCCCAGTGCATATTGACATAAACAGTAATATCTGAATGTTCAGCCTCGTTTGTGGCTGCACAACTGCTGTGAGAAGTTGAAACAACTCACACACACAAACTCTGACATTTTCCACTCCCTGCTTGGATGGACTCCATTGACATGATAGTTCTGGTTAGTCCTAGTCCTGGTGCCATGATCGACAGTGGCATGAACATTTCTGTCATGAACTGTTCTGTTCCCTCAACAAATTCTACCTTCAGATTAATTTGGGGGAGAAACTTTCACCTCAAAAGTTGCAGTGATAGGGCATGTTAGGTTATGTTCCTTTGAAACAAATGTTCCTTATTCTAAGCTAGAGGCAACACTCAAATGTCTTGTAAAGGGAGCAAAATATCCTCTCATGAAATTATGTGTACTTTTAAACCAGAGGACAGACTTGCATTTATTGAAACAAAGTTATGATTTCCACATAAGCCAAAACTTCCTGGCCTCCAGATTTATGATTCCTTGTGTTACAGAAACACTGTGATTCCAGATGTGAAGTGATTTGTGTGCATTGCAGATTCATCCAAACATGGACTAACGTGTCAGTGCAGGGGAAAAGAATAAAACATGATCCTGTGAAGTATGTGATGAACATGTAACGTGTATCTTTGGGTCACAGGGATATTTTGATTCTCATGTTGCTTTTGTTCAGATGTTCCAACACTGCCAGTAGATAGGGTCATTGATGTCATCCGCAACTCATGTTGCGTTCATTGTCAGATGAAAGGATACAGCATAAAGAGGAAAAGTGTAGGAACATGCCCAACTTTTGTATCAGAAACCAGAAGATACAGGTAGATTCTTCTCAGACAACCAGATAGAGAGGCTTAGCATGATGGCTGATAGTGTTATCATGAGAACATTGCATGCCTCTACCCACCAACCTACATAAGCAGATGACAAAAAGCACAAAGGAAGCTTGATGATAAAGAAACCCTGTGTATGGATTTAGGGAAAAGCAAAGTTCTATTGTTGTTGTTGCTGTTTTTCGCCATTTATCTTAGGAGTTCTGCAGTTGGCATAAAAGAAACCCTTAGAGGACCCTGTACAAGGACAGATCTGCTTACAGAAACCTCTTTGTCTAAGATTTGGAGTAGACCCATTGAACTTAGTCTTGCCCAGATGACAACTCCAAACTGTTTGATTACATAAAGCGTAGACAATATCTACATGAAACATAATCTTCTTTGGTGAGCTGGCTGAGGTCATGGTGCAAGTAAAGTCTGTGCCTCCTGAACCATCCAAGCTCGGCACATCTTGTAAGGGACATCCAAGCCGTCCACCACAATACAGCAGCATAAATGAATGGTGAAAATTATTTGCTCCTCGTTTTCTGTTGGCTTTTGGCACCTCATAATTATTTCTTTACAGCACCTTCACAGGCTGCTTTTTTGTCCTCGGGGTAGGTGTACTTTTTCAAAAAAAAAAAAAAAATTGTGACAGCAAAAGCACTTAGGTAGCCCTGAGCACTGGTGAACAGGCAGCGGTCCCTCTACTGATTTACAGTTTTCACTAATTTATGGGCTGCTACCCTTGGAGAGGTCAAAATAGCACAACAAAACACAAACAGATGAGGGGAAGCAGACCTGGTTGTCAGGTCCACATAGGAACAAGGAATGTTTATTTGGAAATCCATGTTACGGAGAGTGGAATTCTTCACTACAAGGTCATTGTCAAACTACTGATAAGGTTTCAATGAGTCTCTCTCCTCGACAGTTGGCTGCTGGTCATTAGGTATTGTGCATGGACCTTGGTAAACGGAAGATGGAGACCTCAGGGGCATGTTCACCATCATAGCTCCTTAGATCTCATGGTCAAAAATGTGAAAAATTTCTCAAATGCCATTCACTGTGCACTAAGATGCAAATGTCCTCCTTCTGCAATCATCTCATCCATGGAACGAAGAGCTGAAAGATGGAGATTGCCGTCGCCCTGCCGTCACAAATAAAGTATTGTCTCAGTGACCAGGTCCCTTCGCCAAGGACACTTAAGCAGTCACATTCCTCAAGAGAAGAGCAAAAAAATGGTATTTAAAGTGTCTGGCCATCTTCTCTCAGGCTTTGATATTCAAATGAAACATGGTGCTATGCAAACAGGCGCCTCAGTTGAGGAAGGGGGAGAGTAAATTAGATAAGATTTCCCTCAGATGAAAAGAGCTGGTCTGACATTTTCACAGGGCGTGTTAAGAGACACTGAAGCAATGTTGGTTTGATGTCATGGTGGGGAGTTATGGCTGTGTGGAAAAGGTTAGCTTCTTCACCCTGCCTCCCTGGATAAACTGTTAAACACAGCATGGAGTGGCCAGATGAGCCGAGACTTGAACCAAGGATGAATGGGCACAGTCGCACCACACGTAAGCAAATCCACCCCACTCCACCACATCCCCCTTTTTTTGTCACTCTGATCAGGATAGTTTGTTTAGCTTTTAATGCTTTGGCATACCTTGAAGGGGCCTGGTGGTTACCCCTTCTGAAGAACCTATAAACAAGAAAACCTCGCAAAATGTTAGAATAGCAAAACTGTGGAATTTTATGGATCATTGAATTTGAACTGGAACCTTTGGTCGAGCTCTCACAATCACTGAATTAGCCTGTGTTAGTCAGTTCTACCCCTCATGTTCAGTTTTCTGTTTATATTCACTCACAGCCTCACTGTTGTGACACAGCGCAGCTGCTTTTTATAGCCTCTCTATTCCATGACTATTCTTCAGATCAGTACGTCTGGAAGTAAGAAGGTTTTAGGCAGAATATTTCATTCAGTCTGGTATGCAATTAAGGTGTAGCTGTCACTAAGAGGCTTTCCTGGGTGATTAACTTGTAAGGGCTGTTGCATCCAAGGAAGTCAACTGAACACAATTGGCCTATTTTGAGCCAAGGGGTTTTGAAAAAGGGCCCCCACAGTTTGTAAGAAGAGGTGAGGAGAAGTAAGCTCGCCAGTGCAGACAATTGGATCCAGAGACGCAGGTTTTATAGACCAGGCAGTGGATGTCCTGTCAGCCCAATGTCCAGATTGGAGGGAGATGTGAATGATGACATTCAGGCTATCTACAATGCGCATTCATCGCTCTTCTTCTGGTGTGATGTTGGGTGGTGCCTTGCAGTGCCAGCGACATGAATCGTTGTCCAACAAGCCCCATTACTCCCTCTGTCCCTCTCTCTCTCTCTCTCTCTCTCTCTACCCCACCAACCAGCTCTTCCGCGCTTCTGTTGGGTGAATAGAAAGACCTGGGGTGTACGTGCTAAATGGCACTGGCTTCTTCAAAAAATCAGTGCTCTCTGGAGAGGCTCTTATCCCTGTTTTTCCGCCACTTGGTCCTCTAAGAGTGCTGGGCTCCGTCCTCAAATGCTGCTCTATCACTTCTCTTTCTCACTGTCTCTGTCTCTCTCTCTCTCTCTCTCACACACACACACACACACACACACACACACACACACACACACTCCTTTGCACCTGTCTTTCTCTCATACACACTCACTAATGAGATGAGATGAAAATCCCTTTGGGTCCATTCATGTGAGTTTTATGCAGGTTGCATCGCCGGTGATACAATACAAGTGCTTGGCTACTGAGGGGTCCTCTTTAAATGTTGGAAAACATTTTGCTCTCTGCCTTGCTCTGATTTCCCCCCTCTGGGATATAGTTTTTGTTTTAGTTCGGAAGTGGTAAAGCACCTCCTGAGGTCCAGTCTGCTTTGTGTGAGTTGTGTTTGTCTGACCTTTTAAAGAGATATTCCTGTGGCTTAACTAAAAGAAATAAAAGAAAAACTATATATGAGGAGAAAACTGCCGCTAGTTGAATAGATGAAAAGGTTTCTATTTTGGAAGATGATCAGTGTTTGTGTGTATGCAGTTAGTTGTATTTGTATGTATCTGTGTAGTCTTGATGTTCAGACTTGTTATGTTTCCAATAAGAGCAGTGCCCTGTAATATAAATGAATGTCCACTGCTCAGCGCACTACTCTTGCACTGACCTGGAAAATCCTGATCGCTACATCTCTTTTGAACAAAGGTAGGAACAAAGGCTTCACCCATAGGACCAAAGAAACAAATCAATGATTTAATTAAGCTCTGAGGGATGTTTTGGAGTGATGTCAGCCTTTCTCCTGCTGTGCTGATTTGTGAAGCACTGCACTGCGAAAATTAGTTTCCCACCCCCACTTCCTCCTTGTGTATGTTGCCATGACGCCTGCAGCGGCATTCTCACGCAGACCAGATGGGTTTTCAGCGAAGTGAATCTCATGCCACGGATCTCTTCTTTACTAAAAGACTGTCTACAGGTGGTCACTTGACCTACGAGATGACCATTTCCATTAAACATGCAGAAGCTGTTACTTTTGTCTCAGCGCTGTGGGGTTTGCTGAAACTACTTCCTTTTCGCTTGTGTACCTTCGTTTTTGTTGCTTTGAAAAGTGAAATTCAGGCATACTTATTTACCAGACAAAAGGTGTTATGATGTTTTCAGCACGGTCTCTTCTTCAGACATAAGTGATTCAGTGATTAATATCTGATGTTAATTTTAATATTATTTTATTAACGAAATTCTCATTTTGACAGTAGACTTCATCAAGTCAGCTAGGTCTGTTCTGCCAAAAAAAAAAAAAAAAAAAAAAAAATTACAAA
>OMKZ01001813.1:6428-19853 GCA_900302535.1 Neoniphon sammara | reverse complement strand
TCTCCATTCCTCCCTCTCCCTCTCTCTCTCTCTCTCTTTCCTTGTTTACACCTCATCATCATGTGAACAGTGTGGGGTGGCTGGGAGCCTCTGGGCCAGCCACAGAGCAGCTCCACCCTGTTCTCTGCCCCGGACTGGACTGGCCGGGTCAGCCTACGCACCCACCGTCTGAAAATGGCCCCACGCCTCAGCCCTGGCATTTGTCCGGATCTCGTTCTGCCCCATGATCACACAGAGCAAGAAAACTAGCTGTCAGTGTCATTTCCCCCTGAATAGGATGTCCAGTTTCAGGAGTTTGCAGAGCATTTTCATGTCACAGACCCTCTTAGATTTCAACAGGTTACGGAGCTGACCCCCATTTGATAAAGTTTCGTCCCAAGGATCGCCATATGGGACGATTTTTGTGGTATTTTAGCAGTGAATTGTATAACTGACTACACTGTACATTAGGCTTGGGGCGATATCTGATGGCATTTCAGAATAAACCCAACATGTCAAAATATCTCAAGGAAATATTGTGATATTAAATTTTGGATATTGTCTAGCATTTTGCTGATAGGGACAATGAATCTCTTATCAGATGTCATTCTTATGCATTTGATTTCCACTGTATTCAGTTATATTGAACTTAAAATATTCCTCATTATTTTAGGGACTAACTTTAGGACACAGAAGCCAAGACCAGTGATTCTCAACTGGTTTGGCTCAGGCCCCAAATTTGATCTCGTCCATGAAGTCAGAGACTAGATAACACAACGCCCCCTTATATAAGTTGTTCTTAGTCCATAACCGTTGTTCTTAGTGTGCCAGCCCACTTTCACCACACGACCCGCCAGTTGAGAGCCACCAGTCGAAACTAACTAACCCAGTAGGCCCAGTTTGTGCACCGCCAACCGAATGGGTCCCGCCCACCACCATTCCATCACAGACATTTCTCGCATACTTCTCATTGTGACGGGAATAGTTGTTTTTCCTCGAGTGTTTTATGAGCCTCTGTCTGTGCATGCTTTGTTTTTTTTGTTTTTTTTACGTTTGCTTCTGTGTGTTAGAAAAAGAAAGTCTTCATAGTGTGATGCGAATGAGAATTGGCAGGGTCTTGTGCAGAGGGTGAGATGCGCACCCAGCCCCACCCGGCACCCCCCTCTCTTAGTCGTGGCAGCGAGTAGGGCAAGGCTCTCTAAATTCAATTTTTTTTTTCCTGAGCGCTTGTTTGGAGAGGAGTCGGCCCAGCTTGAAAGGGTGTGTGTGTGCGGGGGTGCTGGGTGGGGTGTGTGTGTGTATGTGTGTGTGTGTGTGTGGGTTGAGGTTGGGTGACAATTCATTCTCGCGATCTTCTCAAAACTCTCTAAATCTAAATGCTCATTAACACCGGGGAGCGGTTAGGGGCTGAGGGGATGTCCCAAACAAATGGGCCCTTTCTGCAGTGCCCCACAGGCACACACACACACACACACACACACACACACACACACACAGTTCTTGAACTGGGTCAGCTGAGCTCACGTGTGGAGAACTAACCAACCCCCCCTCTCTCTCCCAAACACACACACACACTCACACACCAGAGATCCTCCCCTTGGCCTGGAAAAACACCAGCAGTTTGACAACAGTCACCACCATGGCAGCTAGCACAGTCAAAACTGTGATGTGACACACACACACACGCACACACACACACAGAATATACACAACCCAGTTGTTTCTCACATGTAAATCAACTGTGGCGTTCCATGCAAAATGCCTCACACACTCTCCCAGGCTGTCACCCGTCCTTTGCCAAACATTGTCTTCATCTTTGGCGTACACAACGCAACACACGTGATACTGTTTTCCTCTGCATGCAGCCACTCCCTGCACACAAGCTCTTCAAGCTCTTACTAACCCATCAGGACACTCCAAAGTGTGTATAAGTCCTCATGTGAACACAGTGTGCGGATCCCACCCCACCTCTAAGCGTTCTCTCTCTCTTTCTCTTTAACAAACTCCCTCAGCTGGTCTGTCTCACATGATCTTACCCATGCCTCAGTCACAGATTGTTCCTGTGTGTGTGCAAAAATTCAAGTTTTGCAGGGTTGAAACTGATTTAAATGTAAGCTTTGTAGAGTAAGCTGCAGCAGCTCACATTTGTTATGAAAAAGATGACAAGTGTAGCTTTGAACAGGCAGTTTTTCATCAGTTTAATTGTGTGCTGTGACGGGGCATCGGCGGTCATGTGTAGGTTAACAGCATGTGTGAGGCATAATGTTGTATTAGAGATAGTAGGTACAGGCTGTAAATTGAAGTCGGTGGCTGAGGGAGGGCAAATAGCAGCGCTGTTTGCCTTTGTGTGCTTGTTGACAAGAGCATTGGTCAGTGGATAAGAGTTGACATGCAGGTTTTTATCAGGAGGATAACAAGAATTGCAAGCACAACACAGGTCAGGTGACTAAAAGACCGATTAGGCAAGGGGGCTTCAGTACTGGGGGGGTTGGGTGGTCTTCTTATTTTCCCTGAAACCATGGAAAAATTGGTCGCAAGCATTGCTTTTGTCATCTCTAGTTTAGGCAGGATTTTGGTGTCGAAGTCTCGAGTGAGTTTTTAGTTAAGGATAAGATGAGGGTCAAGTTTATTAGCAGCTTTTTAGGTAAAGATTATGACACAATTGGCTAGAAAGAAACTACCCTGCTTTGTTGAACTTCAGATCACATGTTTGGAAGAAGTAGACAAAAGGTTTGTGTGGAAACCAGGCTTCGTCCCGGGTCAGAGAGGGGTCACAGCAGCTTAACCTGAGGTGAAAGGTCGATCTGAGCAGCAGCTTGTCGGGCCTGAGTGTGGTTGACAGGCTGAACTTGACCCCTGAACCTTTAGACACATGTTAGTTGACAAATCCTGAGATGGTCATCAGCAGCAGGATGATGCCCCTGTACTTTAAACAGGCAGTAATGAGTGGGATGAGATAAGATGATGTGTTTGTTGGCAGTGTTAAAGGTTAAATCACATCCTGCTACAGTGTTAGAGTGGTATGTTTGTTATGGTGGAAAATCTATGACTCCTACATGCATGACTGAGTTAATCCAGTGCAGGCAAAAAAAAAACAAGTCCAGGCATGTTTTGCCTATCAGAATCATGGTCTGTCCAGATCTCTTAAGCCATGAAATACTATTTGAAGAACAGCCACCACTGCCAAGTTGTTCATCAGGCTTAATTGGATTCTAGGACGCAAAGTCTCCACGATGACATGAATTGCATACCTTTAATAGTTTTCTGTTTTATCATCTTGATTAAACATGACACCACAGGGGACAGTCGCAATAATTCTGTCATTTTTTTTCATGCTCTAAAATCTGTCAGTTTGCAATACTGCTTCTAGAAATCTACTCAAACCATTCAGCTGTGCTCTATACATTACGTTTTGTATAGTTTTACCTGCTCAGGCTTGATAGCGAAATGAACTTCGGCCACATGTGTGATAAACTTGTCTTGGCTCTTGGGTAGGGCTGGGCCTGCTGAGAAGTAGGCCACGCTGACAGACACACACACAGACACACAGACTATCCTACGACCAGGTTTTCTAACAAAACCGTTGCTCCAACTCCGGTCCTTCCAGCCATGTGCTGGGTGTGTGCAAAACACATGGCCCTCATTTGGTTTTGGTATCTCTTACTGATTTCTTTTACCCTTCTGCTAGAATAGCCTTGATAATTGATGGTTTCTTTAACAGTAGCTAGCAAGAGTGTGACGTTGGGGCACCCTGCAGCAGTTTTTTTTTGTCAGGAGGGCTAACATTTCCACACCTCGCTGTTGGCACGCCTGCTCTCCTCTCATAACTGCTGGCGGAGCTTTTTTTTTTTTTTTTTTCCTGCAGCAGTTATTGGGGGCTTTAATATGTTCTGTTATGAGGAACAGAAGGAGCAAATCCTGGCCAAGGCAGTCAAGGAGAGCTCCAGGTGGGATGTAGTCGGCACCGATCAGTCGCATAGAGTCTAGTGCAAGTTTAACCATTTTGCACCACGACCCTAAAATGCCACAATTACATAGCCCTCAAAAGTTTCTGATGAACATGGTCCCAGACCTGTTTTTCCTCAGATATCTCAAACCCTGCAACCTACTCAACCAGGGTCCATAATGCAAAACGTAATATATCTGCAGGGGATTTGATAGGGTTTGATGAGCAATACTCAACAATTACTTAAGAAGATGCTTTTATTTTCAAAATTCACTTTCCAGCTCATACTCTGTTTCAGACCTGCCACTTCTTGACCTGCTCAAAAATGGACAACAGTGCTATGAGACATTTCATTGTCAAGCCAGAAAAGTAAATGAGAAAGCAATACTATTATTACGGTATTTTGATTGATTACTTCTTCAGCAGATATTACTGTTGGATCGCTGCTCTAATTAGCTGGCTTACGCATCCTATTGTGGTGTTTATATTTCTGTCAATTACATGCCTTTGTAAGCTGTGCCAGAGACCTGTCAAAGTTGGGTGAGAGGTGGATAAATAAGACATAAATTACTCAACACCATTTGTTATTTTATGAAAAATAACATTTGGGAATGATTGCTTTTTTGAAAAGAACTCAATTTGTCCTCTCTCTCTAATCTGATTCCTTCACCTTCTCTGAGGGATCAGGCCCCCCGCTGAGAACTTTGCAGCACCCACAAGGGAGGCCCTGGGTCTGAAATTGGTGTCCACCGGCTTTGTCCAGCAATCCCAGCCCTTACTCTTTATCCCATTTCCACCAAAGCGGTCACGGCGAGGTCAGTGTCCAGTCTGCAGATTGTCAGGCATGTGAAGGGGAGGTGCTGTTGGCTCCGTGCCCAAGGAGGCGGATGGCATGTCTCTCCAGGGCCCAGGCTGCTGCCCGGCCATCATGGGGAGGTTGAGAATAGCCCAGGCTCTCGGTGAGGAAATGTCACCAGAGCAGCAGCGGCAGCAGCAGCAGCAGCACCCCGGGGCCCTTAAGGCCACGCCACTCAACTCTAGAGGGAAGCAGATGGCACATGCCCAGAGCTATTTCGAGGCTTGAGGAAGGCAACTGTCCCCCTCCGTCACCCAAAATGGCTAATTTAGAGGGAAAGGCAAGCACAGACCACAGCTATTTACAAGACAGTGTTTGTTGCGGCTTTGGCCTTCCTACCAGGAAAGCCAGGGTTTTGAGTGTCGGCTAAACACTTTGGGTGCAGTCTACTAGTAGTAATGTGTAATGCAATACTTTATTGATCCCTTTCTCTTTGTGCTTGACCCCCTGCACGCGCAGGTCAAATTTCAGGGTCAGCTGCACTGGAGCTGGTATGGATTCAGTGAATTGCTCAAGGACACATCCTTGGCTAGATGCTTGTTGACATGGGAGATTGAACCTGGGTCATATGGATGAAGGATGGGCTGTTTAACAACTAGACCACCCTGCTCCCTATTAGACATATTTATTTGAACACGTGTTCAGATGTTAACTCTTAGGTCTACATAGAAATTGAAATGAAAGGGTGGTGAGATAGTGAAAGCTGTGAACTTTGCGTCTGTTCTTTCCCAACATAACGCTCATGTACTCATGACAATCGGTTGGAAGAGAAGAAAATGTGAGACTGTAACACTGTCAAGCCTGTCCAAATGTTCATACATCCATGTGTGTATGAACATGTGTACGCATGGACTTGTCACACTGCATTTTGCCCCTAAGCTCTGCTGTTGCCTGGAAAACGACTAGCGGAGAAGAGTGGGGAAATTGACATCTGTTGAGCTGTTGAGGCTGGCCCCTTTGTCCTCCTCCTCCTCCTCCTGCCCTTCCTCTCTGGTTTTCAACCAGGTCTAACTGCTAGTTCCAGACTTGTTTGCAGGCCAGGAAGAGGCCCCATCCTCGCCCCGCTATCTATCTTCTGTGGCCGAATTTTGAAACTTTTGACATGTCGTCTTGTTTGCGCCATTCTAGCTTGCAACACACAGCCGTTCTGTCTCTCACAGTCCATACTATATATAGGCATACCTACACGAGTGGTAAAACAAGATATCTATCCCAGCTGCACCCTAAACCCGCTCCCAACCTCTTTCCCCTACCAGCCCCCACTCTGGACAGTGACACTTGTGAAATGGGTAGCTGCAGATGTGGAAGAGCTAGCTCATGAAAGCTCTGCCTGGTTAAACCCCAAAGTTAATTGCCAAATGTCTGTATGGTCATCAATGTGAAGTGTCCTCTAGTTTAAATGCGTTGCTTGCTTAACCTTTCTCAAATGACTCAAGGTAGGCTGTTTGCTTGCTAAGGAGGAAAATGCTGCCATAGGCGTGTTTTGACAGAGGGCCCTAATTTTAAGTGGTTAGGGATAATGGGTGTGCCCGTGTGGCTGTCACTGTAAATAATGCTGATAGTGAGACTGCAATATTTTATCCTAGACAAGGTAGGCTATTTCTGGCCAGGATTAAATATATTGTACTTGTTGCCTGTACGGGCAGAATGACAGGGACAGGGTACCAGGAAGGGACCTCCATTTAGCAAACCCCACCTTTCCCCCCCTTTCCCCAAGAAAGCACAATAACAGACGAGGCCTTGTAACACGCACACATTGTCACCACAGCAGACTGCACGCTCTGTCGCATTCCCAGTATTATAGCAGCCTTTGTTTGCATGTGTGCGCATTGGAGATATGTGACAACAAACGAGTGCCTGTTTGTACCTTGTTTCTCATATCCATCTTTCTGTGGTTGCCCTTTTTTTCTCTGCTATTGTAACATGTCGAGTAAATTTTGTTGTTTATTCATCTCATGTTGGCTGGCATTGTTCCATTGCCCACAGTAGAATGGAACATTAAAGTGAATTGTCTGTCAACAGGGTGTTTTATATCAGCCGTTTCCATGTTTTCCCTCTTTTGTAAATATATTCTTTTTTTTTTGTTTTTCTTCTGCAGGACGCATGGGCCTTAACTTTCATCATCCTGGAGCAGACCACATAATGCCATTGAACAGTAAGTCGCATTTCATTGTAGTGATCAGTTTGAATCGATAAAAGTGTCGTTGCCGCTTCCTTCTGTCCTTGGCGCTTAGGACAAAACAAAGAATGGGAAGTATTTGCTTGCAGATGCCGTGAAGCACCTATGCCTTAAACCCCAACCACAGGGGCCCATGTCAGTGCACATCGGGCACAGCCGCCCATGCGCCATTTGCTAAGCCCCCGGATTCCCTGCCAAGCGCTGGCCCCTGACACCAAAAACCTAGGACAGACCTTTTAGCACGGGGGGGAAACACAGTCGACCCCTGAATAGCACTTCTAAAAATACCCCGACCTGTAAGACTAGATTCCTCTCACTGTTCCACCAGCTGGCAGATGACAAACAACCACAGGAGACAGGCCCAGAGAGAGAAACCAGCCTCCTGTCCCATATGCTGCCTCAAGGTCGCAGGGTCTACCAGGCCTCACCCGACACTTTCAAGCGGTCTTCATTTGTTTTGGGGTGGTGTCTGAGAGGGGGGCATTTCTAAAGTCTTCTGACTCTTCTTGTTGTTTTCCCTTGTCCTCTGTTCCTGCTTTTCTTGGTTTTGTCAAAACCTCATTGTAGTGGCGAGACTGTCTGGAGCAGCGTCTGATGATCACACAGATCCGCGTTCCTCTCCGAGTCTCTCAGCTCACCGTGTTTAGTCGGCCAACGGGCCTCAGAAAGAAGGAAGATGACAAAAAAAAGAGCGGCGAAGGGAGAGGACATAGAAATCTAAAAAAAAAAAGCCTCTTTTCCTGGTAAATCAGTTTCTGCTGTCGCATCTTGACGACAGCACGCAGCGCTCTCTCCACAGTTTGTTCTTTTCACCATTCGTTCCCCTGGAGAACGTATCTTGGATTGATGCTAAACTGTTGTGTCATGGGATTACGCTCAAGCAAGCACAGATCTGCCCAGATCTCCCAAGTCTGTCAGAATAGGCCCTCTCAACTCGCGCTTGTGATGCATGCAGACAGTGAAGCTTTGGTTTCAACTTAAAAGTGCTTTACTTAGTGCTTCTCCTTCATCTTGTCCCGTTTGCTTTGAGGCTTCAAGCTGCGAGAACCTGTGAGGGCTCCACTTTCTCTGGAAGGCACAGCACTTTAAGTCAAGATAAAAGGGGTGAAAGGCAGTAACCATAGGTCCACAATCTCAATTTATGGGTGGTGTTGCTCGCTCGATGGCCTCTTAGTGGAAGTGTTTGAGGCCTCCCCCTTGTTGTGTGTGATGGGGCTTTGAAGCTGAGCAGATCAGCAGACAACAAACTCATCATGCCCAGAGGAATCGCCCGGATTCCTTTCAAACATTCTTCCTCCCTCTCTCCCTCTTAGATAGTTTGAAGTTAGTGCCACTGCCTTCTCCTCAACCCCTCCCTTTTCCCCTTCCTCCCCCCTCTCTCTCTCTCTCTCGGGCTGTTTTCTCCCTCACCGGGGCGTCTGACAGTTTCCCAACGCTACGTTCCTCCATCTTGCCCTGGTTGCTAGGTGCCTTTGTCTCAGCCGAGGCTAGACGGCGAGAGGGCAAAGCTGCAGAGAGACAGGCTGCCCCGGTTTGGATTGGAGAGCCAGATCGTTTTAATGAAAACCTAGCCGAGAGAAGAGGCTCACAGACAATGTGTTCTTCAGGAGAAGCCAGGGAGGCAAGTCACACAATGGGACTCTCACAATGGAAAGGCCCATATTGGTTTTTGAGGAGAACAGACAGTCTGCTCTGTGACTGATGAGTTGAGAGGAGCGAGAGGGTCTGTTTAGTACTGTATTACCCCTCCTGCTGTTTGTTGGAATCGCAGCCTCTTCAGCCACATTTCGCCTCCTCTTTGGTTTGTGTTTGAGGCACAGCACGACTCCAATTGAGCTTGTTTTGTGGGGAAACAGAGATTAGAGAAACCACTGCGCGCGGTCCCAAAACAATATGTGGTGGTGTTTCACACAGAACTCCAGCAACATTATTTCTTGTCAGTCCAAGGCTGACATTTGTGAAAATCCTTCTAATTAGACCAATACAATTCTCAATTAATCATTCATTATGTTGTTGTGCATTTCATTTGAGTTAACGCAATTAAAAGTGCATTACAAGATACACAGGAAGAGATAAAAAGTAGATCATTTTCAGACCTGGCACATGTGACTAGCTTGTTGGATTTGATGTTAGACAGTCCTATCAGGCAGTGCTGTACCTTTGCCCCACTGTAGATTGAAATCAACTGAGCCCAGGCACCTTAACCTGTTCTGCTCTGCTCTCCCCCCTCTCTGCATGTTTTCCTCTCCTCACAGAGCCACGATGCTGCCCACCACCTCCTTCCCCTCCCTCTTATCCTGTGGGAAGTTTCCACTCGCGCCTGGCCTGGCCTGAGAGCAACTCTTAATATTTCACCAAGGCCATGATAATGACTAACCAGCTCTTGCTCAGTCCATTGTGCGTGCTGCTTTATGGCCTCATTCATGAATATTCACAGAAGATTAGCACGAACGCGAGCCATTCCGGGTTCATTAAGCTGAGATTACTATCTCCGGTTATGGCCGTGGCATTATGCTGCCGGATATCTCAGCCATTTCCGTGCGTAAACCTTGCCCATCACCCTCCCCGTCCGTGCAGCATCTGCACGCGTCTGTTGCAAAGGCAGGTGCAGCAGGTTTACCGTGGGCCGGTGCCAGGCTGTAATAATCACTCTCCTCCCACTGCCGAAGCTTAGGTGTGGCCATCTGTGGTTTCACTGTTGCCTTAGAGATGTTCCTGGTTTGGTTTGTTTCCACAAAACCCATGTCTCTGTATCTCTTTCCACCCCTTGTTCCTCCCCAACCCTGTCTCTCCCTGTGTCTGTCTCTCCTTCCCCCACTGTGCTGACAAGCAGCCCGGAGCTATGGCCGCAGAAGAGGTAACGTGTGGCGTTTTCTCTGGGGTTCTGCTTGCCATAAAGACGGGGGCATGAGCGTAATTGCTATAGCTCTTCATGCCGGGCGTCTCTCTCCGAGGCCGAGGGTCTTAGTGTGGTGTCACTATCTGCTTTTCATCTGTGCCGTGATTGAATGAAATCATATTAATTTTGGAACCCCTTTTTTCTTTTTTCTTTTTTTTTTTGGTTTGTTTTTTGATGTCATTGCATTTAATCAAGATGGGAACCACTGATTCTGTTTATATAAACTTTGTTTTGCTTGATGGCAAGAGGAAAAAAAATGTCTGTCTGCCAATTTTCTTTTCTCTGTATTCTGAGTCAGTGTGCTACCTGCAATGTTTATACACTTGGAAATCTCTATGATGACTTCATATTAATTTATTATGAATGAGAGCAGTCATTTCCATTGGCCTGTTGTCTGTGGTTCAAATCAGGGATGTTGGCATACTGCAACTGCATGCCACTGGTAATGAAAAATAACAGCAGTGCGAATGAAAAGCAAAGAAATAAAAAAAAAAAGATTTACAGTGTGCTGGCAGTAAATGGCCCAATGCCAGTGCCTCCCTTCTTGTAGCATCCTTAATACTGCTACCAAACAAAAACTAAACTTTTTCAAATTTGAAGGTGCAATTCAGAGCATGTTTGCTTGGAGCTCTTCCAAAATGAATTTTGATGCTTCTATTGAGGAAGTATGCTGACTCAGAAGTGATTCATCTCCTGAATGGCAAAGATGGGTGCTGCCAACATGGCTCATCTCTGATTTGAAGTGTCTAACCAAATCTGTCTTTCTTCAGCAAGCACGATATTGGGGTCGGGTTATATGTTTTAATTTTAGCGCGGTAAAGCTGGCTAGGTGCAGCAACTCATGACAACATTAAACTGCTTTTAATTAAAAAATGAATAAATGCACTCCGCAGTCTTGGTGAGGTGCTGGAATTGGATTAAGGATTAAGGAATACCTCTTTGAGTGTGTGATATTCCTTCCTATGCAAGTATTAAATTGCTTAACACATCAGCAAAAAGTCAGATCTCAACCCTGCTAAAGAAAGAGAGCCATTCTCTCATCTAAATTTGGTTCTGGCTGCATAGATATGAATACATTCTTTCCAACAGCACCACAATCAGACATTAACTTGAGAGATTGGTGAGGCATCGGCAGACCTGTGGAAGCCTCTCAGTGGGAAACACAGCTTGTTTAAACATCCACAGGTCTGATGTGCTCCAGCTAGGTGTGAATACTGTAGCCTTGTTCATTACTGATGATGAACTGTCCTTCCACTCTCATTTTTATGCTCCAGTCCAACATGCAACCTGCAGATAATCATAGTTAAGAGGGACTCACCATAACTACATTATGATCCTGGGTGTATACTTGCAACTTGCTAATGTGATACATTTCAATTTCGTTTTCATTCTTTCGTTTTATTTAGGGGCGGTAAGGTGATTTAAAAATTCAATCTATTGGAAATGAACCTTTAATCAAATACTGACATTTTTTTTCTAATTTTCAAGAGCATCAATTTATATGTATGGCTTTCTAATCAATAAATGTAAATGAAAATATTAGAGCCTGACCGATACATCAGCTGGCCGATATTAGGTCGATATTGGCTCATTACAGATATATCAGTACTGGCGCAAATGCTGATCGATATGCAAAAGGAAGACAGGACATACTACAGTGAAAAGCACCTGAGATAATTGAAAAACAGTGTTATCATTAATAGTTAATCCAACAGAACCCATAGTTTACAATACTTTGTATAGTAGTGAGTTGGCAGAGCAGCGAGTCACAGCCGAGCAGATGGATTGTGTTAAGAAGTTCATTGCTCAATTGTAACATGTAAAGCCTCCAGTACACATCCTTATTGCAACTATTTGAATACCAAATTTGATGATTTATTGCTCAAATGTGTGTTTATATGTATAAAAACATATCGGCCAATATATCGTTATCTGGAGTTTTTTTTTTTTTTTTTACTCCTAAATATCAATACTCATGTCATCCCCAGAAATCCAATATCGGTCGGGCTCTTGAAAATGTAGTCTCTTAGCCTTAATGCACTGATACAACATCCACACAGCAAGAAATTTTGGGACATTGGAGGGTATTGATTTCTCCACACTTGTGCTGTTGGGATTACAGAGGCTCTAATTTTAGCCTTCTTAAAAATAAAAGTTGAATTGGATGTGTGAGAGTTAGAAGAAAGGCGGACTATCATCTGACTCTCTGGAAGGAGTTTATTCAGCATGGTGATGGCGAACTCTGTATCTAATCGGATTGCGCTACTGTAATTGTCCCCAGTGATGATTAGAGAGAGTTCAGTTCTCACTCTGTCTCCCATGCTCTTCTCCTCTCTCACCCTTTTTACTTCACACTCTTGTACCTCTCTCTCTTCCCCTGCCTATCCTCCTGGGCTCCTTCTCTCTCTCCCTCGCTCTCCCTCCAGGTCGCTCCTCTCTGTTTCCCTTTGAAGATGGTTTCCTCGACGACGGCCACGGTGACCCCTCCTTGACCCCGGGCCTGAACTCGCCAACCCGCTGTCAGAACGGGGAGAGAATGGAGCGCTACTCCAGGAAGGTCTTTGTTGGAGGCCTGCCGCCTGACATAGACGAAGGTAGAGGAAGGATTTTTTTTTTTTAAGTTTATACATCCAGTCTTGCTGCGTGGCACAATACAAACACACTGCTGCACATTCATGCTGGCAGACACATTCACAGTTTCCAGCTGCCCAGTATAACCATTGTCTTTTATTATTGGCTTCTGAGCAGCTACACTGAGACACATGTGGCTTCCTTAAGGGCATCTTGACAGTTGAGAAAGCAGAACTCATTTCAATTACAAACCAACTACTATAACCTTTCTTAACTCCTCTGACTGTAACTTACACATTGTATCGCCATTGTTGTACATTCTTGTAACGTAAAAATGGCCTACATGTATCATTCGCTATATTGTACATTTTGGCACTGAAGAGTCTTAACCACAAACCAGATTTTTGACAGACTGGAGTTTTAGGTATACATATGTTCCTCGGAGGCAGAAATAATTTCATTGGTTGAGTTAAACCTAAATGGGCGTGGCCAACGAACTACGGTTTTGCTGGCTACTAACTAAAGAAAAGCAATCTAGCCTTAAGCTACCTGCCCTTAGTGCAGGTAGGCTAACTCGCCATAATACAAACAAGCCATAACAGCTTAAACCCTATATAGAAATGTTAGGATAATTAAAACTCCAATCTGCAGATTTTTGGGTCAATTTTTTTTTCATGGGTGCCTATTTTATGGTTTAAGTCGGCCAGCAGTTTGCCTTCAGGGTAGCGCCTAAGCTAACCAGGTAGTTTGTGGTCCTGCCATGAGGCTGCCACTCTTCACAGCAGATGTGACAAAGTGTGACGTGTGCCTAAGGGGTTAACGTTAATATGGCATGTTTACTCTCCTGTAGGTGTGCGTGTGTGTGTGTGTGTGTGTGTGTGTGTGTGTGTGTGTGTGTGTGATTGCATGATAAGAGTCCCCGGCCCTGCTCCTCATACTGGGATAACTGAGCTGGACAAGTTGTAATAATGCAATAATGAAATAAATGCAGGATT
>OMKZ01001810.1:8786-21181 GCA_900302535.1 Neoniphon sammara | reverse complement strand
GGGGGGATATCCAGAGCCAGGGATGCAATATGAAAGCCTCTGTGTGCGTGTTGTGTATGTTTGACTCAGCCCTGACAAGAGACAGGTGAGGGCTGAGAGACGTTTTTTTGCATATGTGTGTGTGTGTGCATACTTGCAATGCGCACACCTGTGGTCACTTCAGCGGGGAGTGATATGTGAGTCTGTGTTTGTAGTCAGTGCTCCTGTGCGGGTGTGGGCTGAAATCGGGCCTGCTGTGTGCTGGGAGCTGCTCAGACTCCTCACTGTCACCCTGAGACAAACTGTGAGCATGAATGACATAGACAATGTAGGGTGACGCTGGCGGTAACTCTATCTTTTGTGTCTGTGTTGGCCAGGTTCAGGTGCAGGTGACTATGCCGGGCTGGGCTGCAGAGCCGCGCCATGCTCTGATAGATGAAGATGAATAGGCTCGCCAGGTCTGGGACATTTTGATATATGTATTATATTTGCGTTGCTTAGCAAAAGATATTATCCATAGCAACTTACATAGCTTTCAGGTTTATAAATCACTCATTTGTGCAAGAGGAGTGGATGTTAACTGAAGCGTGGAGGGCTCAGTAGGTGCGTTGCTCAAGGACACACAGTGCAGTCCCCTCCTGAAATCGGAGCCCTTGAGCCCCAAGTCAAACATCGAGTCCCAAAAAACCCCACAAGACTTCCCCCTCCGAAGAGACGGAACTTAATGATAGCATCAGCGCTGGTCCTGATCCCCACGCCCTAACTTTGCACAGGGAGAAAATTAAGTGAAGGGGATGAGAATGAAGGGGATGAAAAGAGGAATGGATTGAGTGCAGGGAAACAGAGGGAGAGAGAGAAAGAGAATGAAAGAGAGAGAAAGAAAGAGAGAGAGAGAGAGAGAGAGAATACAGCATGGGGTAGGAATTTGGAATGTGAAATGACTAATGCAATTGCTCAACCCACAACAAGAACATGCACTGCCTAGAGCTATGACAAGGCCGAGTGCATACCTCTATGGGGGGGCCTAACTCTGAGGCTGGGGTTGACTGGAACGAGGGTGAGGTTCTTCACAGCGGGTGATGAGGCGCATAGGAGGAATACTCTGTGTGTGTGTGTGTATACATCTATTATGGTCAACTAAGCGGGCAGTGGTGTTGAAATGATAGACCTTCAGCAGAAGATTGGCAAACCTGACCTGAAGGATGACAGGAGTGGTGTGGAGACAGATGATGAGGAGAAAACGGCATGGAGAGGGTTTAACTAACTCAAGGGCCCTGAACGCCTGGGGAAGCAGCCAAGAGCAACAGCTCAGAGGCAGATAAAGAATAATAGATATGGCAGCGTGGCAATAGTGCTTTTGTGAATTCATTTCACACGGCAAAGATGCCCCGCGAACAAACTTATCCCCCTTCGCCAGTCGACGGTAAGCCCCCAGCAATCCTCTCCTCCCACTGGGAAACTGCCGGGGGAGGCTGTTCCCATGAGCGCCGCCACTGCTCTGCAGGAACACCTGCAGCACTCACACACTGCGGTTTACATTACAGCCACTGTGATAGGGCATGATAAGACCCCATACACATCCGCGACTGACTTAATGTATGGTACTCCTCTGCCTTTTCTCTCAGCTGTACACCCACGTGAAAACACACTGACCTCCATTACCAGCAAAACAAAACTTTCCCAGATCAACAATGTCCAAGGCAGAAAAACACCGATAAGGGTCAGGGCTTGGTGTTCTCTCAACACACTGTATCTGCAAGAAAATAAGTCTGGAATGTTGCATGTAATTATATGTAACATCTATAGCTACACAATCTGTCCTGTTGTTGTGATTCCTAGCACAAGACTGCCCATAGTTATTAAAGCATCACCGTCATTAAAGGATTCAACTAGACAATTGTGCATCATCCATCACCGAGGTAATCTATTATCTTTTGAACCACACACTCTGTCTAACTGACACATAGGACTCTGCCATGAGAGTGTGGTTGAGCCCTGGTGCATGGCTGTGGGTAGGAAGCTGTCAGTCTGGGTAATTGGCCTGGCAGGGGAAGCCCGGCGGGGTGCTTGGTGCCATGTTGCTGTTTGTGTTTCCATCCTGGGTGAGCTGTCATGTAACCACCGGGGTGGACAGCATCTCTCATCCTCAGAGGTCCAAATGTCACTGCTCACAGGTGGTATGGCCACAGGGCTTTGTATGTGTGTGTGTGTGTGTGTGTGTGTGTGTGTGTGTGTGAGTGTGTCTGTGTGTGTTTCTATAACTTAAGGCTGACAGCTGTAGGATCCCTATGCTATTTGAGGCCAGACAACATGCAGCAGGGGAGGGAATGAAAGAGAACTGGGTAGAAAGAGGAAGATAGATATTGTGCCAATGTTAATCAAATCATTCCTCTCTTTGGGTGGGCACTTCCCTCTCGCTTCCACACACATCGAACATCGTAACAAAGGCCAAAAGACCCCCTTACCCGCTCAGACACTGAGAGCTTATGAGTTTCTCCTGTCTCCTCTGACAGGCCCTCATTTGCTTTCATTCAGCCTCTCATCACAGCTTCAAAGACAAGTGGATCATTTCCCTCAGGGGAGCGAGAAGATCAGTGTGCCTTCAAAAAAATGATTGGTATCCAAACATTGTTGACCCAAGGCAATTCATCTCCTCATAATTGGCTTCTTCATTCGGCAATAATTACAATGTTATAATGTATTATATTGCCTGGAAAACATTATTAAGTTCATCATATATAAGTGATTCAGTAACATATAATTTTCCCTTTATGAGCAAAACAAAGGTATGGGGGGTGGTGATTTAGTACAATGAGTGCTTTCTTCTTCCAGTGAACAGTAACTCTGCTGCCATGCTGTCTAACCAGGACAGGAAGACTGATCCAGCACAAAATTTCTTCTGGTTTCAGGAAACACTTTGGGCGCACTTTTGGGTACCCCCAAAGGGACCAAACCTGGCGTCAGACAAATAGCTTCTTCTGGTGATCCAGAGAAGGGGCCACACATACACACACACACACACACACGCTTCACTCAAATCTCATTCTAACATAACAACTGGTCTGAGCCCTAGCTTTGCACCATGATGTGCATAAAGCTGCAGATATTTGTACCTCAAAGTGAGTATAGCCACCACATGTGATCTCTCGGTCAGTTGCAGTGGAGTGATGGTGCTCCACACCTGGAGTCTGGATTGCTGTTTGTGCCCGTGGTGCTCAGGTGTGGGGGAAGACCAGTAAGCTCATCTCATCCTTTCCCTGGGGCTGAAAGATAAAGGACAGACAGAGAGAACCCCACGACCTCAGGAGAGAGGTGAATGTGCCTCATGTAATGTGCCGAAGGGTTTGAGGGGGGCCCTGCCTCTCCCTTTCTCTGCTACTTTTTTCTATTCTGAGCAACAGGTTAAATCTGTGCACATCCAACTGCTGCCCTCGGGAAGTGTTATGACAACCGAAAATGGTGAGCAGCGAGAGCAAGAAGTGGCATGAACAGATCTCATGGTTTCTGACACGTGGGGGTGGGTGAAAAGGACCTCTGTTGAGAAATGTTTAGCCTGAAGATACAACCATCAACTCAAGTATCATCAGGCAGGCACAGCAAACTGTCTGGGCCGTCATTTGAGCGCTGCGCTGAACGGGGTAAACAAAAACAGGTATCATTGGCAAACAGGAGCTCATAACAGCTCATTGCACTAAACACACAAAGGATGCTTGAACTGACTTCGCCTGCTCATGGCCTCACTGATACTTCTTTCCTCCCAAAATGAGATGACGGCAGGGTGATGGACAGTTGCAGTAAGTTGACTGAGATGTGGTTTTGTAAAGATGCCAGGCAGCGCCCCAGGATGATTTTCTCCCCACTAAATCACCAAGGAGCTATTGTGAAATTTTCACAGTTACTCCTGGGAAATCAAATCATACCTCTTTCACACAGTCACAGTCAGTCTGTGACAGGCAACTTCACAAACAATCTGTCTCCTTCCTCAGTCATCCTCTCCATAGTGATCTCTGACGCCTAATCACAACTCACCATGAAAACTTTGATATCACTATTTTTGGTGTCTCTGACTGCAGGCGAGAAGGAAGCTGCTGGACAGACAGACAGGAATATTCTGACAACTATCTGTGGAAAAAGAGGATAGTCTAATTAGACCAAGTCAGGGTGAGCTGACAAAACCAAGCCCCAGGATGTCTTCTCATGAAGTCTTCCCTGTCACGTCTACTTGTCAACAGACATTTCTGTGCTTCTCTTAGAGCCTGTCTTGGTTGGGGAAAGGATTTGTGGTATCACAGCTGTCAGTGATTTAGCTTTAGGGAATCCACTATAACATCAATACGCTCTCATGCAGATGTGGCCTACAGTCTGGTAAAAGGAGAGTGTAAGTTTCCAAGTTTATAATCAGTTGAACAAACTGTTGTTCACTTTTAAAGGACAGCAGAATTTTGCCTTGTCAATTCTGAGGATTATTATTGGGTGTTATTGTTTTAATCTATCACGCAGCATTCAGTGTCTACATGATTTGATGTAGTACTATTATCAGTACAGTACTATTATCTCAACATTTACATTACATTTTATTTTAATATTTCTTACCAATTTACCTGCTTCCTGTTTTATTTTAAAATACGACGGTATTCATAATGAGCGCTATACTTGATAATTCAATCAAATTTTACAGACTGCCCACGACCTGCAACACTGGGTGGTGTTTTTTTTTTTTTTTTTTTTTTGGACGGAATGTGCGCGCCTCTGTGAAGCCAAAGATCGTAAAGTGTGACGATTAATGACGAGTTGTTTATCACAGTCAGACATAGAATCTACCCACCACCTTCTAAGATTCTGCCTCATACAGAACAATTACCCATCACAAAAAGAACATTGAGCTCTGATTAGTAATTAGACTAAGTAATAAGACTAAGTTGTGACGTAAGACATCTACAATTGAGCGTCTTACAGCTTTTCTGTAAATGCCAGTACATTAAGAGAGAACTAGGTGCTGGATCGCATTTTTGGTTCATAGATATAGGGTCAGAGTGAGCGCTCTTTCCTACTTCTTAATCTCAGGTGACGCTACCAAACTTCCGCTTTTCCATTTCCGTACACAAACTCTCAGCTGATGACGTGTGCACTCCACTACCGTTAGCTAGCTAACTATCTTAGCTACCTGTTAGAATAAAGGTGTTATTAGTAAAGTACAAACCAAAGCGTAGCTTAACGCTACTCTAAGAGGCAGAAAATGGAGACGCTTTATCATCAGACAAACAAGTGAGTGTGTCTGTGTTCTGTTTAAGACTGTACACAACGGCTTAGCAAGTAAATGGCAAACACCAGAGAGTGGAGCTAACTAATTAACGTTACCAGATAACGCTAACGTTAATATACGATTATAGATTATTGTTGAGTTGTTCACCCAATTTGATAAAATTTGAACCAAAAAACTAGTGACCAATTAAGCCACTGCAAACCCGATTAAACGTTAGCTTCACTGAATTAACTTAACGTTAAGTTAATAGTGAAGCTAACTTAACGTTAATAGCATCATATCTCTAACGTTAGTCATTATTTGATCAAAAGTTAATGTTACCAAACTTGACGCTAGACTCGTGGACAGTTGGTGAAATTACTGCTTCTGATTTATGCGTAAACCACTTCTAGTATTGATAAAGTTAAGCCGCTAACAGTTAGCCAGTTAATTCCTGTCATCTTGATGGTTTACGTTCATTTTCGCTGTCTGAATTTCTCTTGGAGATGAATAAAGTATCTATCTATCTATCTATCTGTCTGTCCTTGAATAGGCAAATTCATGAGGTGCAGTCTCATATGGGGAATCTGGAGACGACAGATCGCCAGTCAGTACACTGTGAGTTCACATATAATTTACACACGTCACATTGAGATTATGCTTGAGTCTTGGCTGTCTTGGTAATGGACCTGCGTGTTCAGGGCAAATTCTGAAATGCCCCCCCATTCCTAGTCCATTTTAGATTCGGGACTGAAGACAAGGCAATATAAATCTGAGGAATGGAGACTGTTTGTGTTCCTATGACAACAAGGGCAGGGCAAGGCAAAGATGGAGCTTAACCTTATGGGCTAGTGTCAGCCTGGTTGATTGTTTTTTTTTTTTTTGTTGTTGTTTTTTTTTGTGGTTGGTGCTTCAACAGTCTCTGCTGGGCCAGGCTGGTGCCAGCACAGGAAGCAATAGGGTGGGGGCAGTGGGAGAAGCTGGGAGGGCTTCTTCTAGATAATGGTGGGAGCCAGGCAGATGACATCAACTTGCATGTCATGGCAGGGAAGTATGTAGCAAAGGCTCAAAATGTTACTGATTGGAAAGGGGTGTGAGGTGTGACTAAAGGTACTGGGCTGGATCTTTTAATATGGTCAAATAATGCTTTACACAAGTCTTGTGCTGCCACCCTGGGATAATCTGGTACCCAGAGTCTCAGAGAGTTTAGAGCTGAATGAGGGTGTAACTAACAACTAATGATGTGTGCCATGACTTCAAACAAGTACATGATTTGCCTTTATCACTTTTTTTTGATTGAGATTGTCCAGACAATGAGGAAATTGGCAAAAATAGCACATTACTTACAGTCTTCCTTCCTGCAGTCCTGATGAATTGGTGTGGGGAAGATCCAGTTTTCACAAACTACACTAACCGACATGTAAATGTTTTTATTTTTCTCTTTTACTGCTCTAACAAGTGTTGGAGAATGACCTGCAGGCCAGAATCGACCAGATCTTCAATAATTTAGAACGGCTTGAGATCCTGGCCAGCAAGGAACCACCAAACCGCCGCCAGAACGCCAAATTGTGAGTTTGGAATGAGTGAATTGCTGGTGACCCTAAAGCCCCAGAGCTGGCAGGGTGATCCGTATCTCACAAAGGCATGGGAAGGCTGTAGGAGACGAGACAGGCAGCCGTCTCCTGCCCTGTGGCGACGTGGCTCTATGAAAACATTTCCTCAGAAACCTCGTCATCACCAGCATTCTTGCTGCATTGGGCAAAGATTCATTTCTGAGCTGGGTAAACAGGCCCCAGGGGACACAGTGCACCCCATCCCACAGCACTCCTCTGATCTCCGTACATCTATAGTCAGGCTGCAGGGCAGCGCCGAGCACAGATGACGCGAGGGATTGGGCCCTCAGGTGTTTCCTCTTCATTCCAGCCGCGTCAGACATGAGGGAGAGACATAACATTAATCTGAACAATCATGAATAGTTTTAGTAAAAAGAACTGAGGTATAATTTTATTAAAGACGTCATAAGGTGAGCAAGTGTCAGACAAATGAAAAATGTTTTGCGCAGCTCTGGAAAAAGTCTGTCTACTTCATGACACTCGAGAGTTGAGTTGCATCTTTTGCCTTTCCCTTCAGGCGGGTGGACCAGCTCAAGTACGATGTTCAGCACCTCCAGACGGCCCTACGAAATTTCCAACACCGACGCTATGCCAAGGAGGCCCAGGAGAGAGAGAGGGAGGAGCTCATGAGCCGGACCTTCACAACCAATGCAAGTCTGATGTACCTTTAAAACAGGGTGGGAAACTAAAACCAGCCACCAGGGACATGCTGGTGAATTTGGCTGGTGCTATTAAGTTTGTCAACAGCCACCTGTGTGTGACAAGTGTGTGACAAAACCAGCATCAACCATCTCGTGAGCTGATAAAATTGCGAAAATGCTTAGTGAATTTTGGGATAGTTCTGTCCAATTTAGTTGGTTGAGAAATGACAGTTTCCCACCCTGCCTTAAAAATAAATAAAAAAATGCATTAATCTGAAATTGAATTAGTGTGTGGTTTAAGGATGTTTGTTCTTGTCCAATGTAGGATGCCGATACCTCCATCCCTATAGACGAGACGCTACAGTTTAACTCCAGCTTGCACAACGCACACAGAGGCATGGATGACCTCCTGGGCAGTGGCAGTAGTATCCTCAACGGCCTCAGAGATCAGAGGGGGACACTCAAGGTGTGTGCATATACTTCTAACTGTAGCAGGGCAGACAATTTGTCAGTTGATTGTTTGCTAAGAGAGAGCAGCCAAGGGCAGGATATGCTCAGCAAAACCCTTCCCTGGATGAATAAAGGTTAGAAATATTTTAATATATATCCTGACACAGTTTGGGGTGTCCACAGTGATCTGATCACAATAGCCTGATTGTTAGAGGGTGAGTCCATGTTTCCAGGGAGGAGATGGTCTTCCCAGTTTTGCTCCAGGCCTCCTCTTATCAGGGTGTGTCTGGTGATCAGCACTCAGGGCCTGGTTGCCTAGCCGTGAGAAACTACTAAGGTGGGGTGGGAGCAGCACGACAGGGAGGGTGTTGGCACTCAGACAGCGTCTCTCAAATCAGCGGTATTTAGCTAAGATAATGGCAGTTTGATAAGTACTATATGTCCATTTTCCAAAACATTTTGTGCATGTGTAGCTGTTTGAGTGTAATGTAATACATTAGATTAACTTTTTCTTTTATGTATATGGTTTTGTTTTGACTCTGTGCAGGGGACCCATAAGAAGATGCTGGATGTGGCTAACATGTTAGGGCTGTCTAACACAGTCATGAGACTGATAGAGAGGCGAGCCACCCAGGATAAATTCATCATGATTGGAGGCATGCTGCTGACCTGCATCTTCATGTTCCTGGTTATCAAATACCTGGGCTGATCACCATCCATTCACAACAGTGGTTTTCAATCAGTCTCGGACACTCTAACACCACAGCCCCATGACATGTGAACAGTGATATAATTCTAGTGTTTTTAATGTTATAAGATTTGAAAAAAGTCATGATTTTTATAAACTGTGCCATCATGTTTTGTTTTCCACCGTTTTTTTGGACACCTGCAAAATTGTAGGGTTGATGAAGAGTTCAAATAGATGTACGGTATTTCATTCCACTCCAAGCTCAAAGATGGCATTGAACTTAGGGATAACTGCTGCCCTCCTCAGATGACTGTCACACATCCATAATCCAGTCCTACATCAAACCAAATAGTAGAACTGTAAATCAGAAATGTGATAGTATTTCAGATGGCTTTTTGCTAATTTTCAAGCTCAACTTGCCTTTGCATCTACTTAACAGCTATTCATTGTTTAATTGTTTGTCCATGAATCATCTGTCAGAAATGTTGTTAGTATTGATGTCATTCTGCCTTGTTTAGTACGGTTCCTACAGATGTGGAGCTCTTTGGAAATAATTGTCTTCACCTGATCATACACATAATTACAGGGCAAATTAATACTGCCTGGAGAATCTCATTTTATTATGTGTAATGATGTATGATAACCAGGATAATGCACCAGAGATGAAATGGGGTGGCAACAATTACCTTCAGAAAAACAATGGAAGCAAAAAGTATTAGTTTGTAATTATTTGCCATATAGTTTCATAAAGTTAAATATTGTAACTTCCTCTGTAAGATTCTCTTGGATATACGCTTGGGTCTAGTCTCACTATGTGAGTGTTTTAATTCTCTTAATAGAATAAACATCCATTGTTCCGGTTTTATTTTAATATCTTTCAGTGATTGTACTGTACTTAAATATGAGAGACTAATGTCAGATAGCTGTTATAAAAAGGGCTTTCCCTTGCTTTCCTGTTACTAGAATTACTGGTAGCCTACAAAAGCTTTATCACTTGAGGGCTGCACATTTCCTGCTTTCATACGTAAATTCAAGGAAACTAGGGCGCCATCTAGTGGCTTGTTTTTGCAATGGACGTCTTATTTTATTGCTTGCTTGTCTGACTACATGAGTGTTGAGGGATTATTTTACTAAGACTTTCAAAAAGTGGTGCTAGTATCATCATCACATAACTTAAGTGACTGACATCTTAACTGTTTCTGGTGAATGGTATGAACCATAGGCCTATATTACAGAAACAAAGACAAATGAACTCAAGTTTTTATTTGCTGAAGCATTAAGATTTTAAAAAATACATACAGTTGCTACTGTTTAACAGCTCATTATCCTTTACCATCACCACCTGTCTTAGCCAGGGTAGTTTAGAAATAACCTTGATAAAATACACATGCATTTGTCCATTTTCCTTCTAAGTTGTTATTCATTCTGCTTTTCCAACAGTAGCTTCAAACCTCTAGAATGTTTTAGGTTAGACTACAGCAGTTTTATTTACAAAATTACACAAAAGCAAAACACAACCCTTCTTTTGAAGAGCATTTTGGAAAATAATTTAAAAACAGAAAAATACAATTATTGCAGTATACTACAATCATATAATTACATGATGCAAAAGCAGCATCTTGATGTACAGATTTCAGTGCAAGTTATCCAGGTGTACCCTTACCACCAGGAACATGACTTTTGCCTTCGAGTATGAGGGATGTGTTAATACTTTAAACATAATTCCCATCACTCAGAAGCAGTTTCCTATGTGACAATTTCATACCAATACCATGACATAGTATTTATCTTATATGGGCATCATATTGGTGGGATTCTTCACATTATACACTGATATATGTACAATTTACTGCATCACAAATTGTTTTGAGACCAAGGATCCAATAGAGAGCAAGTAGTCATATGAAAACATAACAGAATATCAATAGTTACAAAATAAGTCAGGCTCTCTATAGCAACCAGGTTACATTACAGAGTCAAAGCTGTTACGTTCTGGGGCAAACCCACTTCCTCCCCATCTTACACTTTCCCACAACATGATTCTGCTTATGGCTTCAGCCATGTCGTCTCTCTTTGGCTGCAGGAAACAAGCAAGGACTATCAAAATAACAATCATATTCAAATGTGGAAAACAAAATACTCCAGTGGTTTCTTTGACTGGCTTCCCATTTGAAAGAAATGGGTGTCCTATAGTTTGTCAATACATCCCAAAGTCTTGAGAAGTCTTATTACACCTTCACCCTGTGTAAGAAAAATTCAGGGCCAAGCACTGCTATTACAGTGGGGGGAAATATCATAGGAGCCAGAATAAAATGTTAGTGTCAGTTTTGACCTCTACACAGGCAGCACCACTTGGTGGCTACATCTAGCTGCACTGTGCAGTCTAGTTCAACGGTGGTTTGGTTTGCTTCCTGGTTTCAATGTGTCACTGTCGGCACACTGTTCTGCAAGGCCTCCTTCAAAGCCCTCGCTCAAGCCTCAACCGAGTCAACTCATGCTGAGTCTTCCCCTGGTTGGCTGTTGTAAATATGCCACTTCAATGCCATCACTCCTCAGGAGCCATGATTAGGGGGGTGCTGGAGGTCCTGCCCTGAGAAGATGGGGTGTAGGAGGGGGTGGAGCTGGAGAGCTGCAGCTGCAGCAGCCTGTGAGGGACGAGGGGTGAAGAGTGTGGGGTAGAGAGCTGTATGTGGGACATGGTGAAGAGCTAAGGGGGTGTGGTGAAGTGCAGAAGCTGGAATAATGTGTATGGGCTGACCAGAGAGGAAGGCTGTGGGGTGAGCAGGGATCAACCCAGCATGTCCCAGTGAGTGTCCCAGAGAGTGACCTAGAGAGGGGCCCAGAGGAGACAAAGAGATTGGGGTAAGGTGGTGTTGGGGAATATGGTGTACCTGGGCCAGCTGGGCATGGGCAGGGTGTGGGTGATGGGGATGTGCTGGGTGGATGCCCATGGCTGCAGCAGTGGCAGCATGGTGTTGCAGGATGGCGTGCTGCACTGTGGTGATCGAGGTGGCAGATGCTACGGACACAGCGGGCTGCTGGATGTGGATTTGCTGCAGGGCGGGGGGAGGTGGTGCTGGAGCCAGGTTAGCAGCTGCTGCAGCTGCAGCCGCAGCTGCAGCAGCAGAGGGAAAGGTCTTGACTTGTTTGGCCAGAAGCTGTTGCTGAATGTGCTGCTGGGCGGCCTGTTGCAACTTGCTGTATTTCTCCATCTCCTCTGGTGTGAACGTGATAGGCTGACTCTCCAGGGGAGCCAGGCCATCCTCCTCAGCCTCCATACCTTCCTCCTCCAGTGTGGGTGGAGGGTATGCAGGGTACGCATGCATGGGGGGCTGCTGCTGTTGCATTTCACTCATGAGTGGCTCCATCATGGGGTTCTGGGAGGGGTCCTGTCCTGCCTCTCCTTGGTACTGGGGCATCAGCATGGAAGGTTCCTGTTCAAACAGTGGCCGGGACTCATGGTGCACCTGGGTTTCAGTGGTAGGGTGCTGTGCCTCTTCTTGGACCACTGTGTTCTGTGGGGCCTCCTCAACCTTCTGGACTGGTGGAGCTGGAGGTGGTGGTGGAGGGGGAAACTCCCTTATAGGCTCTACCAGGATAACCTCTCCTTCAGCTTCAGAGCCTTTCCCTGCTGCTGACTTCTCACCCTCATCTGGTCTAGTCAGGGGAATTATGGGTGGTTTCTTCCCCGCCTGCAGTTTACCAAAAAGGGGAAGCATGGCTTTATTTCCCAGGGTAGGGGGGAGTTTGGGACCAAAGTAGCCTAGTGGCGGGTCCTTGAT
>OMKZ01001804.1:10768-22495 GCA_900302535.1 Neoniphon sammara | reverse complement strand
GTCACCTCTGTAGAAATCAACCACTTCGACCAGGCTGGCCCTGTCAGTGGGTTCTTCATTACAAATACATGCTGCGGGGTCGAGCTTTGTTCAAACACAGAACTTTATTTGAAATTCTAGTGGAGATCCCAAGGTTTCCAAAGATACCAAATGTGTTTTGCTGAATTACAGGGAAATGTGTATAAAATGATGCACAAGACATCTAGATATTTTCTGTTTAATGTAATGGTGCAGCCATAAAACAATGGCATATTGGGTTTCAACATTTCACTCAATACAAGTATAATGTTACTTCAATGAAGTGTTACAACCAGCAGATACATGTATGTGACATAATTGTATGATACTGAGAAAGAAATCTAACTTTGAAGGTACTTAAGGGGAAATTTCAGGGAAAATCAGAGCTCAAGGGGTTTAAGGAGATACTTTGTTTCGCCCATGTTCTATGAATAAAAGAAAACACACAGGCCAAAATCTTAAAAAAGAGAGTCTTTTGCTACATTATGTTTGCATTTGTTTGAAAGAATCATTAAGGCTTTATTGTTCTAAAAAGAGCAACATATGTGGCCAGCTGGGCTCGTGGTGAAGGCAGCTGAAGAAGGAAGGGATTCATCTCAAAGCCACGAGACAGTTTGGTGTGGCTTTGTGCCAAGTTGTGTAAAAGGTGCGATATTAATGTTTGTGCTTACCAGTTGATTTTGTCATGTGACCTCGCCACACAAACTATTGCTGTCTCTCTGTTATTTATACATGAAGAGACAAATAGCTTGTAATCAGGCGCCTCCATGGTTAAAAAAAAAAAAAAAAAAAGCCAGAGGGTTAACAGAGGGTTACTTGAGGACAAAGTGGTTGTCACTGCCTGTGGCACTGGGGGCTGGGTGGTTTCAGCAAACCATGTAACTTTCTGTGAGCCCAAACCAGCATGAAGCCCCAAAACTGCTAATGTTTCTCTAAACTGCTGCTAAAAGCACGAATGGGTGATAATTCTGAACCCTTGCCTGGCCAAAACACCAGCGATTAAATAAAAATCTTCAGGCAAACTTGACCTCATGACGTCTTATCCTGCTGGATGCTGAAAGTCCATAATCCAGATCGTAAACCTCCTGCAGTCAACTGAGCAGTTTGAGCTGAGCATTTGTTTTCTTTTTTAAGACAGTCAATGCACATTACCACAATAAAATAGTTGTCTACATATCTAGGCTTAAAAAATAAAGAAGTAAGCATTAAGGGCTCACTGAACCAGACATTCCTGTGCGCTGTCTCACTAATTATTCTTTATATTCATTTATCTTCATGCATTTGATTTGGATTTTAAATGCTCAAATATGCTTGTATGACTGTTGCATGTGATTATGACTGATAATAATGGCTTTGATTATTATTAATGTGGTCTATCAACATTGAAAAGTATATCAACGCATGGCCATAAAGAAAAAAATAAATAAAAAATAAACACTGATTGCCAAGCGGCTTAATCTGACCGCCTGAGGAAATTCTGAGTCGGGTGCAGCCCTGTGGAGAGGGCGTGAAGTGACGAGCGCTGCCTACTGACCTCTTGGTGTTGTAGGCCGTGTCCTGGGGCGTCTCCTCCAGCAGCGTGACGTAGACCAGAGCGCAGGTCAGAATGAACAACACTGTTACCGTATGGGCTCGCCTGCACAGAGAGCCAGAGAGGGAGAGACGGAGGTGGAGAGGAGAAGAAGCAAGGGCGAATGAAGGGACAGAGAAGGGAGAAGATGGGTGAAGAGTAAGATTACTACCATTTGTAGAAAGACACATTAGAATAATCAGCCTACAGGCCATGGGGGGGAAAGACATCTAACTCAGTGTCACCATGGGAGAAGGCAGTCAAAAAGAGAAGGGCAACATTAGAGTGCTACACTTAATACTAAGAGTGTACTGTTGATTGTTAAACAGAAACTCTCCTAATATTTAGACATGCTTTGCCTTTATCATTAATACATTTAAGCAAATATGTATAAATGGAGGGAGTGGAGCAAGATAAAAGATGAAGATAAGACAAAACTCAAATACTTCCAGTAGGTAAATTGGGTCACTGTACCAGGAAATAGTAATAGGAAAATAGTTTACAAATAGGCAAATTGCATAAAATAATAAAAAAAAACGATTTCAACACAAGAACATAAGGCATAATGTGAATGAAAATTATGGGCCTTAACTATGGATTACAGCATTGTTGTGTTCAGCAGCAGCAGGCCTTAATAAAACGAATAAAGTAATGACTTATGGAGTTACTGAGTCACTGTAACCATTTATTTCGACGAAAATGAACATTAAAAATCAAAGACAGCTTGTGTACACATTTTGTGGTGGAATGCCGAAAATAGACGTGAAGCAGGCTGCAGGTCAGGGTATTTCTGGCCTATTAAATTTATAACATATGTCATGTGGTTGACACTTTTATCCAAAGAGCCCTACAGCTTACAGTTTTTGCATTAGTGGCTGTGGCAGGAAGCAAACCTCTGACCCGGGAAGTAAGACCCTGGAAACGCTCTCCTCCCACTGAGCTGTACAAAAAGCTCTGAAGATAAGATTAACTTTACTGATTGCAGAGGGAAAAGTGGGTCTTTACAGTGGTGAAGAATAAGGGTTCACCATGGAGATAACAGAGACAACAGGTAACAAAATGCCAACAGAAGATGTGAACATTTCTTCATAGTAATTAAATTTGCACAAGAAATGTGTATTTATAGATCTACAAATTTAAGGATGTCACCAAATTGATCACCTAAAGGGAAGTCTTTTCCTTGACTTAAGGACTTCTAAGTGAGCTGTAATTGTGTCTTTCTGCTGTGAGTCTTTTGAATGGGTTTCAGTTACTCAATTGATCTTGATGATTTAAGAAGCACAATTATATTACTGCGCACTATTACACTAAAGAAATTATCGCCTGAGCCTCTATAGAAACCTGTCAGTCTACAGTAAACATTTGTGCCACAAATTCTCCTCCAGTGGACAAACCTCTTGAATAGTAATGAGGCCATGATAAAAACAGCCAGTTTGCCTATGGCTTGTATCTCCCATATCAGGCAACAGCATTCACTGAGTCTTGGCCTCGGTCGTACAACTGCTGGACCCTATGGCGTTTCTCACATCCTATCGCTATCTGTGGGATTTATCTCAACCCATGGGGTGACACGCTCCTTATCCTTTATCTAATAGCTGATACAAGTCAGAATGACAGATGTAATGAATAACTTTAAGGACTCTCATTGAGAAAAAGGGAAAAAGATGCAGCTTTTGTCCGAGGGGAATTTTCAAAAGGCCGACTAGAGCTATATAAGGCGTGGAGGGGAGCTGGGAGCAACAGCTGGGGCAGCGCAGGGTTTCACTGAATAGAGGTAGATAATCCATGTACACTTGTTTGAGAGGAGAAAATAAAGTAACTAAGTGGATGTAGCTCTTGGTCTATGCTTTAGTAATACCACTAGTCATAGGCGGCTCACCCTGCTTGTGAAGCTCTGATCATTAAAGCCCAGAAAGCAACAGAGGGAAAAACAGACAAATGGGGCTGGAAGCAGAGGAATCTTTGACAGAGAGCACCTATCATGTCGGAGGGTGGCTGTCACAATGCAACAATTTCACCCTCCAATGCTGAACATGTCTGAGTACAACAACCGGAATAAGTAGACTCGTGGCACCTTGTCAAAAAAGAGGGCAAGGCAGACGCTACTGGGCTACTCACACATTAGAGAGCCAATCTTTCACCTGTCATTTTTTATTTTTTTTAATGTGGGTACTACTCGAGCGCTACAAGTCTCTGATAAACCACGAGGTTTGATATGACATCTGTAATACAGAAACTCAGATTCCTAAAGGTGTGTGGTATCACAAGTATGGCAAGGGGATAACACTGATATTTCGTATCAAGACTGTGGCTGAGGTCACGGTTGTCATCATTCAAACCACTGAATGTCGGTTCTCCGCCAGCTTTAGCCCACAGCCTGAGTCACAGAGAGGGAATGCCAGGTATCATTAGCATTTCCTCCCTGTTCCCTGCTCCACCTCCTTATCCAACCTGTTTGGCAGGAGGCACAGGGGACAGCCTGGCTCCTCTCTTGCTTGACAACTACACAACACCGCCGGGAAAGAAAAGACGCAGTAAAAAAAAAAAAAAAAACAGCCAGGTGCAACACGGAGGCAGGCTAACGCACCCTGAAATTCACCAAGATTAAAATTAAGGCTGGGTATCGTGACAACCCAAGGTACACTTTGATTCTGTGAGTGAAGCATAGGCTAAGTTGGAACCTAAGTGAGTAAAATAGATTTATTAGCAGCTCACAGACAAAGGTCACAAAGTGCTTGACAAAATAAAAGCAAGTAAAACCAAAAAATAAGACCAACACCAAAATAAGAATGAGCATAACAAAAGAAGACAGAAAACAAATACAAAAGGACTAAACAAAGGTCAATCTGAACAGATGTTTATTTATCTGCTGGGGATCATTTGAGAGTTTCCAGGCCACAGATCCAAATACACAGTGACCTTTAGTTTTGAATCTAGTTCAAGGAACAGTAAGAGGACCCAGGTGAAAAGACCTAAGTGACCTACTGGCAATGTGAGGATGAAGCGGTTCACAAATGTACAGAGGTGCTAGACCATGCAAAGCTTTAAAGGAAATAAGAATTTTGCAATGAAATCTAAAATTTGATGGGAAGCCGAGGAAGAGAAGCCAAGATAAGTGTGATATGTGACCTTCTGCTGGACTTGGTCAGAAGCATAGCAGCACCATTTTGGACTACTTGTAGATGGTGCCAGGAGGATTTTTTAAGGCAAGTAAAAAGGTAGTTACAATAATAAAAGCGAATAAAAGTTATGTAGGTTTTAGATTTGGGTTTACCGTTACTGTCACTTTAAATGCTAATGCTTTATATCTTTGCCTGTTCTGCCCAGGGACAGCAGATGAAAATTAGCAGCTGGTGTAATATATTTCTTGTGCATTGCCCCTGACAAATAAACTTACATTACAATGATCATCTCCATCTCAGGTTGTGACATGACAGACCTGAATCTTGCGATGTTTCTCTGTTAAAAATAACAGGATTGATTCAGCAACTTGATATGATCATCAAAAGACATAGCATGGTCAAAGATCACACCTAGATTTTACTGAGACCAGTTAGACCGTACAGTTGGAGAAAGGAAATCTATACAGCAACAAACCTTGGGAACAATACCAACAGGAGTGATAATGAGAACAACTGTCCTGTCAATGTTAAGCTGTTGGATGTTGTTAGCTATCCATATCTTGGTGGGATTTAAACAGATGGGAAAAACAGACAAAACTTCACACTTCTCTGGGCAAAATGTTAGGTGCAGCTGTAAACTGCCTGTATGGCAGTGATAATAGCCAGAAGTTCAAAGATTCTGATAAGCTGCCCAAGGGGAAGCATAGAACCAATAAAATAGGACCAAAAACAGATCCTTGGGGAACAGCACAGGATTGAGCAGCAGATCCAGGCAAAAATGACCAACTAACCCAGAGAAAATCACGTTCATAAGATAAAATGAAAGCCATTTGAGTTCCGTGCCCAAGACACCCATCAATTTCTTAAGCCTGTCAATCAGGACGCTGTGACCCACAGTGGCAAAAGCTGCAGAAAGATCCAGCAGAACCAGAACGGAGCAGTCACCTTCATCAGCTGCAATCATCATGTCACTGGAGAGTCTGAGGAGAGCTGTTTCTGTTGAGTGCAGCTGAAGGGAAACCTGACTGGAACTTAGAAAAAATACTGTGTGCATCGAAGACAGCAGTAAGCTGCTTAGCATTTTAAAAAAATTTAGAAATAGATGGCAGCTTGGAAATAGGTCTGTATTATTTTAGGCAGAGATGGATCAAGTGTCAGTTAGTGGTTGGCTAGGGACCAATCAGAGCATAGGCAGAAAGAGCCTTATGTTTTGATATGACGCCAAAAGGAATAATTAGGTCTTGGCTAATTTGAGCATTGACATAGGCTAGCCCAACATGTGACTTCACTGAAATTCAGTGGTTCTTGATGACTGGTACTATGTCAAAAACAGAAATCCCATTCAGTGCACACTTTTATTTAAAAACTTTGTCTTAACATTAACAAGTAAACAGAAACTGAGTGTGTGTCAAGTATTTTAAGGCGACGTTAGAATAAGAACACTGAGTTATATGTTCAACATCAGCCTGTAGCCCACAAGTATAAAACAAAGCAACCCAACAAAATACTAATTTGAAATTAGAGGAAGTGTATTTAATATCCTGCTGTATGGTGTGAATATGTGCTTTCATTTTCATTTACAGTCCTGTAAGCATGACTGCAACTTTACGTATTTATGTATAACCCTAACCCTAATACATTAGTGAAAAGCTACATATCCTAGTATTATTTGTCATTTTTTTCAATACATAATACTGACATTAACAAAACAATCAAATGAAAGGTGGAAAATACAATCAAATGGCCAAAAAAAACCCAAAACTTCCTTTTTCAAAAAATCGGCTTTGGGCGTTGAGAAACAAATAATCAAATATTCTGACATACAAGCTAAGGCTACATTAGGGAGACATCAAGCTGCTCTTAGGGCTGGGTGATAAAACGATCGACAGTGGATCCCAATAAAATTCACATCAATAACGATGATAAACTTTGGACATTTTTACTCGATATGGATAGATCTAAAAGCCTATCACACAGTAGAAATAAACGCGGCAGCAGCCAGCACAGTTTTTGGCTTGCACGTCACTTAGTACACGCCCATTTCCTGCCGCAAAGCATTGTTGGAGCTACAGGCTACAGGTGGGGAGAGTGAATGTACACCTTTTTTACACCGTTTTTTTAATATATCTGTAATGTACACTGGACAAATCTGAGGGAAAAAAGGAAAAGATGAGTGGAACCCAGGAGCATGAAAGTGACGTTGAAATTGAACTGACTTTATCCTCCAAAGCTGAGGAAATTGTTGACAAAAAAGAAACCACAACATCAATCATATGGAAGTGGTTTGGATACCTGAAAAGCAAAATGTGCAAAATATGCCGTTGGTCAGTACCAACCAAAACAGGGAACACAACGAATCTTATTCAACATCTGAAAAGGTACCATACCAGTGACTACACTGAGTATGAAAGTGAGGGCCCATGTTACTCAGTCCACAAGTTTTGACCAACATCCTGGTGGCTCTGCTGCTGGCAGCGCTACCAGGGTTGTACCAAAACAACAATCAATCGTGTCGTCGTTTGGCAGCATTATCAAATTATATATCATTATATATATCGATATCGATCAATATAGAAAAAAAATATCGTGATTGTATTTTTTGCCGTATCTCCCAGCCCTAGCGTCAATACTACTAAAACCAAACACACCAGTATTGGTATCAATTTCAAAAAATGTTGGTATTGACTTGGAACTTAAGCATCAGCTCTTGTGTACCTGCTATCAAAATCACATTCAACAATTCACCATTTTATTTGGATACTGTATCTGTGTATTTAATCTTGAGGCTATATAACAAACCAAGGGTTCTGGTTCGTTTTTATTACTTAGATATATGCTGCAGAGTGCAGAGTGAAAATTAAACCTGGATGTCAATGCTGTAACACAGTAATGAGAACTTCTCATTATAGCTATCTTACAGGACCGGTCTCTTCTGTTGCCAAAGACATCGGATAGGCCAGCACAGAGTACATCCTTCTACTGCCTACACAGACACAGAGCAGCACCAGCCCACACACACACACACACACACACACACACTTACTCAGGCTTAAGTGCTGCTCGAGCGACAGGTTGAAGGGCCTTGCTAGCCACACATCAAAGGAGGCTGTGGAAAAAAATGTCACTATTCTAGCCTGGTCTCATGCCCCCCATATGACAACACAAACATCCAGCACAGTTCAATACAGTGCTTTGCTTTGTGTGTGTTTTTGTCAATGTGCACATACAGGACTGATTCATGTTGCTCACCACACAGTCAGGGTATCTGTCGTGACTTAAAGCCTCTCCTAAATCTGTTTCTGCTGAAGCTGCAGGCTGGGATATTAGCTATTGGCTTGTCAAGAACAAGCCCCCAGTGTGGATGTGCAACATAAGCATCCGCGAAAGCCACAGCAATCATTGGCTGTGTTGTGGAGTGAGCTTGATAGATTTGGCAGACTTCTTAAGACTGTTACTTAAACTAATTTGCGATTCCTTGCTATCATCAGGCATTTGGACAATGTCATTGAACTGTACTTCAACTTGGCTTCAGTGGTCTTATAAATCCCTGTTGAGGTTTTAGGATAAATTACAAGGTCACAGTAGCTGTTGGGATCAGTGGACAGATGGAGGTGCCTGTCACTTCAGCCTTGCCTTTCAGTTCACCTTGAAACCTAAGCCCACCCTGCTGTCACAAAACACATGCCTCCGTCTAACGGGAATTGTGCATTAGAAGTATTATGCTTCAGGGAACCGGCAAACAACATCATCACTGCTTGCTTTACAGAGTTCAGAGCTAAGTAAAATGACAGTGTCAGTAAGCTGCATTAGCTAGAAATCAAGGGCACTAACTCACCAGAAAAAGGTGTTGGTCCCGTCATCGTAGACCTCGCACTCCATGTTTCTCCGAGAAGAGAGGCTCTCCCTGGAGGTCTGCTTCATGGTCTTGGCTTTGGTCGGTGTGCCCTGATCCTGACAGCTTGGCTCGACTGAACCGTTATTAATCAGCTCCTCGGTGGCTGCGGCGTTGGCACACTTGCCGGTGACCATAGCCATGCCGCTTTTCTTTGACTCTGGCTTGGTCATGGCTTTAACCTACTGCCTCTGCGTTAACAATATCCTCTGTGGTTTGGTTTTCCCTGGACTCTGTTTCCGTGCACTGTCATCCGTGTCAGCCCCACCCAGGTGACTGTCAGCATCCTGGGGTGATCAGAGGAAGCAAAACGTTATAGGGGAGCAGTGGAGGGGGGGGAAGCCTAGAAATTCACCACCGCCCAGCACAATACAGACAGGCATGTAATCTCAGCGGCAGCTCTGACACCGCCTACTTTCTTCAACGCATTTCTGCAAAAACAAGCTGCGCAAGATTGTCAAGTAAGTGTCAACAGCGACGGTTTTGGCCAAGCCCATGGCGTAATAAATGTGGTATTTCAAATCATGGCTTGAAGACGTATCTTAAATGGAATAAGTATCTGCACTGCGAAGCCACCTTGATGTCAGGTTAGGCAGCTTAGCTAACCGCGTTAGCTACTTGTAGCGGGCTATTTCTGCCAACTGACCTTGTTAACGTAGCAAAGTTACCTGACAAGCTCGGAAAATGTAAACTGACATAAACATCCTACCCCGCATTTACCATTTAATCAGAAATGACATTAGCTAACACCACATAACAATTCGGGATGGAATAATGTTGCCGTTAAGTTAGCTAACATTATACTTACCAGTGAAATTGATAGAGATTACTGCAGTCTGGGCGAGTTCACGTTCACTTCCAGCTGCGCTGCTACATCTGTGACGAGGCTTGTTAGCTTTATAGGGGGAAAAAAAACAATTTAGCGGTCAACTGTGTCACACTGTGTACAGACTACCTCTAGTGTAGGTACAGATTGACCCACCGCTAGAGCTACAGATACACATCACGTGGGCATGGCGTCCTCTTTAGCGCCAATTGTTCACTAGCAGCAACAACAGCACATCCGGCGTTTTCTTTTTCAAAATAAAACTCACGACAGCGTACACACATATAGCCCAGTAAGTTGTTCCTCGCGACTTTATTGTGAATGAAAAATGTTTAACCCAGAAGTCTTGTTCCGGTTAGTTCCTGTTACGCTTGTTATAAATATTGGCGGGTGGTCATTTTATTGTTCAAGATTTGAATATTTGAATTCTCACAATAAAATTAGGCAAAACAAATATAATTTCAGCACTGCACGCCGTTTAACGGTTTAATGCCACTTTTCAGACGTGTAGAGGTTGATTTGCATGTCGTCACTTCCGTTAGCGTACACTTCTGACGTTATTGCCCATCATAAACAAAGAAAATTGAATTTTTATAGTGGCCTTCAGCATAACATAAATAAAGAAAATAAGCCAACCATTTATGATGATATGAAGACAAGCAAGTTGCAGATTTTGATATCATTTTGTCATATTTTGCAGTAAAAGATTATAGGAACTCCAAAAATTATAATCACTTAAGGCCAGTTAGTCAGGCCACTATGGTTACTTTCTAGAAATGTAGAAAGTGCAAAGAATATGACTATTTTAGCTACAAAAGAAATTGCCAAATCTCTATCAGGCAAAGTTGTTTGAACTCACCCAAGGATCCTAATCAGCTCGACATGACCCAATTGGAGCAAAGTCTAAAACCTCAAGCTTACAGCCACACTTTGTTCTTCAACTGTGAAGACCTGTACTTGTCAAAAGATTTTAAACATTTGTCTCCAACCAAGCACAGTCATGATTGGGCAATTGTAACCTTTGCCAGGGAACGCCAAGGCCTCTGAGAGATCCACTAACAAGATTCTCCATGGGACACAATTTTCCAACAGGGAAAATCCCTCAACTATATTTGGCCACAAACTGCAATATGGCCTTTATCTCCAGTGAGTTTGGATTTCGAGGCTGAGATCATTTAACCTTTATGCTACAGAACTGGGAGTCTTTCTGATTTGGCATTTCATTTGGAAATAGTTTGGTGAGTGGTTGTTCTTCCAAATAAAAAAAATAACCAACTTTGAGTGAGTGACCAAGGGTTTATGTAACGCATGTGTGTGTGTGTGTGTGTGTGTGTGTGTGTGTGTGTGTGTGTGTGTGTGTGTGTGTGTGTGTGTGTGAAGGTTGTGAGGGGATTGCTATTGCGAGGAAAATTATACCACAGCCAACGGCAATATTCTGTGCTGGCTGTATGAGATGCATTGAGGGCCAAAACGGTCACTGTAGATAATAAACTGGGAGGACAGAGGTTTTATTATCGTAAGAGTAACTGAATGGCACGACTAGCCCAAAGCTTCAATTCTTTTTCTAGCCTCAGTTTTTAATGTTTGACTGGCATATAAAGACATTTGCATTTAAAAACAAACCCCTGGGACGCCTCGGTCGGCGCTCTTTTGAACACCATTCTCATGTTTAATTAAATACTCCCTTAATACAACTGTAATCACTCTAGTCTCTTGTCTCTCTAATACAGGGCATCATTTTAACTCCCATGATTACAAGAACGAGGCACAGGACAACAACACAAAGCCAAGAGCTGGAATGGAGAGAGGACTTTTATGGATTGTAAAACACAGCTAAAATAATGGATGAAGTACAGGCAGAGGGCAAGAAATAGTTCAAGGGACAGCTATAATACATAATCTTAACAGGTAAAGATTAACAGCGCAGGTTACCCTCAAGCAGTTTCATCATTTTTATGCTATTTTAAGTTCTTTGCCTCCACTAAAACAAACAACTCTTTGTGGCTAAATGTTAAAAAAAAAAAAAAAAGCCGTTATTCACTAGCTAGTCCATTTTGGAACAGTAAAAAAACATGTTTTGACTGAAGTCCTTTCATGGCAGAGAAATACAGTATGTTCCTTTTGGATTATTAGCTATTCATAAATGGACAAGCCAGCCAATAAAGGCCTATAGTGTTTTGTGATAAGAGTATACATATGTTTTTATCCCAACCAAATTTATTATTATTGAGGCACTCCAAAAGCTGTGGTGGAGCTTTTGAGTGACGCATCAATAGACTGTCAATTTTTGCAATTTACG
>OMKZ01001803.1:25898-48159 GCA_900302535.1 Neoniphon sammara | reverse complement strand
CAGACCTGCAGGCATGTGTGCTGCATACTGATAATGCCGAAACCTCACTGACGCTGTGTGAATCCTCAGCTGCTACAGAGACCTGAGAGCTCTTGCTGTGGAATCCTATGGAGATGGTGAGCACTAATTCATAAATCACGCTGGGCCCAGCAGAACCGATACGGCATACCAACTTCCCTCATCTTCCAGGTGAAAATAAGCTGTTTGACTTTTGTTGATTTCTGGAATGCTGACTGATGTGCACTGTCTCTTTATGTAATGATCAAAAGAACACCCAAGGGGAAACAACATGGAGGCATTTGACCCACTCTGGAAAAATAAATAAATAAATAAAAAAAATAAAAAACTTTGATGACTCTCTCCAGGGGTGGATTTAATAATTTGGGGGCTGCAGGCAAAGCCAAGCATGGGACCCCCTCAATCCCTGCCCTCAGTCCATTTCTATCTCCTTTCTATATATCTCTTTCATGTTGGGGCTGGGCAAAGTAAAAAGGTTGGTGTTTCGTGGCAAATGTTGTGTGCTGATAATAATGCTGCTGCTGATCCCTCCTTAGAATGATACTTCACACGGTGTTACTCCCCATGTTCTCCATTTCCTTCTCTCCTTTTTGTTTTTCTGCACCACTAGACTTGGTTAATATTTTTTTTACTTCTCTGTAGGAAGGAAAATGAACCTATTGAGGGGATTTAGGGGGTAATTTAGACATTCATTTGACAAAAAGAATGCACAATAAATGACAGAAAAACAATAATTTAGTTTAACAAAATGAGAAATGGTTTTATTTTGTCTGTTGTGGGGCTCTTTGGCTGTCAAAGCCTAAGACAGTCAAGTATCCTTCCTTAATGGTAAGACCATCCCTGACTGTGTCAAAGATGGAATGGAGTGAGTCTGCCCTGCATTAAAAACTCAAAATGACAAAAAAAAAATTGGACTTGAAATGTGTCAGCGCACCAAGAGCTTTTGGCACACCATATCATTACATAGACTGGTAATGCATGAAATACAAGCAATGGCTTGCCAAGAAGACACTTGTGATTTTGTACTAAGCCAGTAGTTCCAGGAAAAATCTATTTTAAAAACTGTAACTAACCAAATGTTGTGCGCACTACTCAGCAGTATAACTAATAGATTTGGGTCCTGCCTCCTACATTTCTTAGCTAGCATGATGATGATTTTGGCAGTCACAATAACAGATACATTTCTTAAAATAAATGATGGGACTCAGTCACTGCATGAACCACAGGCCCTCAGGAGTGAGGTCATCTTGTAGGCAAACAGAAGGAGGGGCATGAGACACCAATAAAAGAGGTCTTTTTCTTCTCCTCAAATCTCCTCCTTTTGCCTCTTCTTTTTCTGAAATCGCTTCATTTGCACCTTGTGTTGTTGTGTCCCACGCAGCAATCTCACACACATTATGCTGTTCATGTGCCTTTTAGTAGTTCTGTTTATATGCTTATTTAAATCAAATTATGGTTAATCATTTTTACTGTGTGGTCTCATTATTTTCATGGTCATAATGTGCTTCTAAGGATAAACAAGACGATGTGGCCCTAGCAACAGCTGTCCAGGCTTTCAGGCATGGGCACTTCAAAATGAACTGGGAATAGGTTAAATCCCAGGACAATGTATGGTGCCATGAGGTGTGTGATCTATACCATGACAATTTGGGAGCCTATTGGGGTGGGAGTGGACGGTGGGTCAAATTCTCGCCAAATTCTGTGTTCTTTGAGGACTTAAAACAAAATGTATCACCTTCAGTAGATGGCTAAGCAAACATCATGGGACTATTTGATTCATCCAACAAGAATAAAACTAATCTAGACGTGCCGTAGTAGCATAATGTCAAAGTCAAGAGAGACCACAGATGAAAAAAAAGGAGCCACAGGAACGCATAGCAAATTACCACATGTATCAATACAAAGTGATACCAGTGTTCATGAGCAACAACAAATCAAGACTTTGAAAAACAGCACCACCGCACAGAGAAAGCCTTGACTGGGATAGCAGTTGGGTTGTCAAATACAGAGCTCAGGGAAACCAGCCCTGAGAATGCCAGCATGGTTTACCTCTCGGCATCAGGGTCACTCAAGCTGTGATGTTATTTAAAGGCGCTCAGTAAGTATCAATATATCATTACCATCAGGGTTTGAAATCAACTTTTTGTATCACAAGACAATACGGACGATGGATTTTTAAATTCTTAGCCATTCTCAATTTCAACCGCACAAATTCTTGCCTCTAAATAAACAAGATGGAAACCCACTGTATCCATTTCAATGAAAGATGAACATTATTATTCAGCTGCAGCAAATGTGAAGAATTTCTAAACAACATTCCCACTGTTTTCCTTGTTAGTTAATGTTAGAAATGTTTTGGAAATGTTTGATAAGGTTTGTGATTGAAATATAGCCCCATGTAGGCTGTAGATTACTGAAACAGTTTCAAATACAATCTGTATTGAAAAATCTTTATTTTCTACATTATAGCCTGAAGAAGAATGTGGCTTCACCCTGCCTAAAACAGATGCAGTGATATTTATAGCCTGTATAGAACTGGATTTATCAAGTTCACCTGCCAAGTTGGCTGAAAATCTCTCAACATTACCCGCCAGAGTTTTTGGCACGTTTGGCGAGTTGGCAGGTTTTGAGGTTAATTTCACACCCTGATTGCCATATTAATTAAAGGCATTAGTACATTTAACGCTAACAAACCATCACTGAAAATATTGGCGGCCCCTACACTGCATTTTACATTGTGTGCTCTGTTGAAAAATATGCAGATTGCTTTATGGCACACAACAGGAAGAGGGTGCAAACGGAGCTAAAGCTTTCAGGGTTTTGAGTAAAAAAAATCACAATCAATTATCGGTTCTCATCTTTCTTTTTGCTCTTCAAAGCAAATGCTAACAGAGCGATGCCAGGAAGGGGAGGGGGAATGCTTGGGTGTGAACTCAGTCCCCAACGCTTTCTCACGGACATTTTGGCTATGAAAAGTGGTTAGGGTTAAAGTTAGAGCTAGGGTTTAGGGTTAGGGATAGTTAGGAACAAATAACAATATTCTCTTTGTGACGAAGCAACGGGGTTCGTGGGAAATGTCTGAATTTGGAAAAATACTACTGGCATGGACTCATTTGTTCACATTCGTTTTGCCAAGGTAGCCCATCACATTTACTTTGATATAATGATATGTCGATGTTTAAAAGTGTGACATTAACACATAATAATTATACAATAGCATAATAAAATGGTAATCTAAAATTGAAGCAAGAATCCTACAACGTCAATATTTTCTGACACTTATTCATGTTTCTATAATGGAAATAGTATCAGGGGTATTTGTACATAATATAATGAACCTCAGTCATCAAAACATGTGAACGCTCACACATAAAATAATAATGCAGTCAACTTTATTTTGAAAACGCTCAGATATTGAATCTCCCAAAATATATTCGAGTACTTAAATACCGAAGACTAAGTTTGCACTGCCACAGACACATTTTGAGCAGTGACATTTCATTCCAAAGGAAGATTAGTCACCAAGTGAAAAAGCAACACCCACTTTCTAAATAATTGCTGTCAGAAGTAACAAAGTAGAAATACATAATGTGTGAAGATTTTTTTTTTAACTTATACTAGAATGAAATGCATCATAAGCTGTCACACTGATTTAATAGCAAGCTGCAGAAAAACAAATGACCGAGAACATTCTTGTGGCAGTAAAAATACAGGCACATGAGTGTGGTCTTGTTTTCTTTGATATTGCTATGTATGAAACAGGTTTTCCTTAGGCTTGTCAGTGATGGATATATGTCAGTGGGTCGATGATACTGAAGAGAACTTAAAGATGAAAAGCCATTTCTTAACACATTTCTCATTCCATTATACATCAATATACATATCCACTTTGATGCATACACTCAAAAGCTGCACAACATATCTTTAAAACTTGTGTTGAATAATTATATATTACCAGTCTTTGTAAGAAGGTCTGTCAGTGAATGTGATAATGTTCAGGATTGGCTTTTTTTTGAGAATGTTTCTATGACAGAAGCACTTATCCTCTCAAATAAATAATTAGAGAAGCCCGTCAGAGTCAAGTTTCTAAACCGATCAATATTTTCCAATGTTTTCCAATGCAATAAACATCAAACTAAATCAGCATCATTCTTCAGTCATATTCATACACTGAAGTCAAGCAGACAGGACACCACACTTCTGGAAACATTGACTACTTTCAGTATAGCCCTTACAGCAGGATTCAGCTTCAAAACAATATTTTTCTTTGGGTGTCCTTGTGCTTAAGCAGGTTAAAGCGCATACCAGTTACTTGCAGCATTGCAGTTTTGAATCCGGCTCAAAACCTTTGTTGCATGTCATCCCCTCTCTCATTTTTCCAATCCCTGTGCTGTGGTTTAATGAAACAGAAATGCTATAAAAAAAAAAAAAAAAAACAGTTTGAAAACAACATTATTCTTGTCCTCCAAAAATGTAACTTGCACTCTGAATGCATGAGCTCTATAAAATGTTACAGCAAGAAAGAAGGATATGAGTTAATACACCAGCTAGCTAATGCTTACTTTGTCAAACACTTGTGGGAGAAAGTGCTGTTCTCCTCTTTCTGAAATCTTAGAAAATCAGTCTGTAGTGGAGTAGAAGAGTCATTTTGGAATTTCAAAGTGGATGCATGTACTTTATAGGCTTGAGTTCATGGGATTAGGCGAAGTCATCTTGCCATAATGTATCACAATGCACTGGATCCCCTGGAGGAGCTGCAGAGGGGGGCTGTGGGATCAGATGACTGGCCAAAGATCCTCCACAAGATCTGTCAACCAGCTGTCAGTGGAGACCAGGGCAGATGCAGCAGAACAAAAGCTGCAGTTTGAGTAATTCCGTGGCATTTCTAGAAATACAGTTGTCAAATCTTATTATTTGATATTTCATCCAAACACTGCACAAACTGATTTTACTTGAAATGAGCATGAGTTGCATAAAATGCCCATAATGCCTTTGGGTGATTAGAAGTGATACTAAGCATTTCTGACATGTGGTGACTATGTTGACTGTACATACTGATGAACGCTGCCCTACTGGGAGTGAGTCGTAGTCTTATTTACTATTTAATCTGAATATATTCTAGAAGATACAGACAGGAAATTACTGGATACTGGATGTCTTTTTTCCCTACAGGCACAGGATTAAAGCCTCAACACCATAGTTTTGTCAAGGAAAAAGGCTTTGTCATTGTTACATTAAATTTCAATTTTCATTGACATTATCTCATTTGAAAATCTGACTGAAACAATTCACGTTTTATTGGGTTAAATTTCTATATATGACATATAGACATGAGGGTCCATATATCGCAAATGGCTAGAGCAAACAGTGAATGGGTTAATTCAACTGTGGCTAAGACGTTTCCTCTGCCATTGTATTCAAAGTTATGAAACATTATAGAGAGAATTGGGTCCCAAAACAAACCCTCATTTAAAACAACACAAACAATAGTCAAGCACTTTCAGTCTTCTTACAAAGTTTTCTTCAAAGCTTTTCAGTGTACCATACAACTCAAAACAAATGCTAAAAATGGTGTCAATTCATGAAAGAAAATAACACCTTTCAGCTTGAGAGGCATCCTTTGCATAACACAATCATAGCTGTCATGCATTCCCTGATATTACCAGCTACAATATGATAAATATGAAGGTAAGCAGCCAAACAATCTCTATTTATGTGCAGATAAATAACAAAAGGGAGAAACTCTCTGCTTCACACCTCCATTCATAGCAAGAGGAATTATTGCCCTGAGATTGCAGATCAGTGTGAAGTTGTTACTAAAAAAAGAAAAATATTGCAGGAATGTATATGTCATTGAGGACGGCTCAGCTCATCTTGGAAATTTCTTTCAGTCTGTTAATCACATGTCCTAACCCCCCACACAATGTCCCCTACTGTCTCTCCCAGCGGCAAATAAAATAAACCAAGCACAGCAAGCACAGGGCAAAGCATGGGATTGACGCTGGCAAAGGCCAAAAACTTAAGGATTTTTATCTTTTATGGACAGAAAAATCATATGATATTCAAGGCATGTGATGCTGTTAACTGTGAGTCAGACAGGGCAGCCCACTGTTTTGTTTGTTTGTTCTTGTTCCCTCTCTGAATCTTGTATCATCTCATCTTTCTGCTGACAATAAGCTTTTTGTTTAGCTAAAATGACATGCGGTAACTGTGAGAAAAGCACATGCATTCAAATATATTCAGTTAATCATACATGTCATATGTGATCATTATTAATCACGGCCCATGCATTATGTCTGTGTCACCCAAACATGATCTGCACAGTAAATTACAACATGTTTGCATATTGACAGTGATAATCAGAATGCAGATGCTGTTTAAGACCCATGACAACAATGACACATAATATTCTCTATAAAAATAATATGTTTTCAATTTTGCCAGTACATATCAGATTAAATCATGACTGCTCTGAAATTCAGAAAGATACTGCAGTTTTGAGTGACGTAAATATGCTGAAACTTGCTTCAGTAAAGCAAACAAAAGCAAAAATGTTTTTGAAGTATGTCATTCTATCTCAGCATATTTATGACCGACATTTCTTTGCCATCCCACATCTACAGACCATGTCAGTGATTTCTACAGCTTTGCCCCATATGGACATAAAACAAAAGTCCAGTGTTTTTCATCATATGATAAACAAGGGGAAAATAGCTTAAAGCCACTTTTCAGCTTGCCACAGTGGTTTCAACAGCCACTTGTTCAGTAAAGCCAAGGCATATTGTTTATTGTAAGCCTGGGGAGCGCAGCACTATAAATGGTGTGCTTCAAAGCAGGATGATGCATACAATACTACAGAGATATAAGGTAATAATCAGTGTGATGCCAAAAATGAGACACCTCTGCAGGACAGGCCAAGAGTTCAACTGACTCGGCTAAAGCTGCAGCTAGTATGTGTGTATACTATTAGACTGTAAAAATACCCACATCTACCAATTTGGCTGCTGCTGCAAATAGACACACACACCCACACACAGCCCAAAACAGATAATAGGTGATGTTGAAAAGAAATGAAAGAATGGGATGTTTAATATTTCACTCTACTGTGAAAACAGTGTTTCTGTGTGACACTGAAGTCTGGGACTCCCTAAATTAACTGCAAAAGGTGGGATAAAACCCCAGCAGGACAGCTGCAGCCTGATTTCTTCATTTATTTCTTTTGCATCATAGGTCTCTGTGTGGTCAAGCCAATAAAGCAGATTTGAACCTGAGAGAGAGAGAGAGAGAGAGAGAGAGAGAGAGAGAGAGAGAGTTTGTGCAGGTAGCAGAGCTGGGCAGCAGGTGAGGATGACTGGCAGCTTGGATTTCATAGAAGGCCGTCTCACTGTTTTGTTTCTGGGCATTAGGCAAGCAAATACAAGCCTAAAAAATGGCAACCCACACCTGCCAATATTTTCAAGTAGTTTTCACAACAAACCCAAAGTCACTAATTAAAAGTGGACATGGCAACACTGCTGTGAATGTGGCTCACTCATCAACATCAAGATCAGCCTGTTAAATACGGAGCCATCTGCAGTCTGGTCACTGACTCTGTTTTTATCTTTCAAACTGAAACGTAAGATTTGTATTTAATGCACATTTAAGCCAATAATGAACAAGAATGCAATATATAGGCATTTCAATTGGATTTTTTTTTTCACCAGTATCAGAAATGGTGGACAAATAGGCATCAGTCAGGGAAACAAGCTGTGGGAGCACGATATGTGATTATAGGCGGATTATGCTTTAATTTATAAATAGAAAATTTGACATAAAGTAGCTATTGTTTCTTCCTGCAACATACTTACCATGGGATTAAGACAGCCACTGACTTGGAGCTAAAACAGCCCCAGTCAGTACCACCACTACCAACCAAGCAGGCAGGTCTACTGAGCCCTTTTTGACCTGGTTTGACTTCTCTCCATGCAGACACCACTACCCAGAGCCACTGTGGGGCTCTGGGTAGAGTTAAAGAAACAGTTAGCTAACCTCTCCATATACCCTTGGCTCCTAAATTAAATTATCAGAATGGACATCGGGACAAAGAGATCAACTGTGTTCAAACCAGGAGGGCTGAAGACTGGAGCCATGTTAAAAATAGGCTCAGCCATTTCTTTGGTTTGGCTTTTTTACCACTCTATCAAGTAGTGTGGGAATGTGGGTTTCTGATTGGTTGACCAAGGTTGACTAGTTCCCTGCCTTTTCTCAGCCAATAAAGACAAGCTATTTCCTCATATCATGGCCAGTCCAAGTTGACACTGGTCAACTGACAGCCAGTCACGATGCCTTGTGGTCAGTCCCATCAGAGACTGGTTGATTACAGCCAAACTTCAATGGGACAATGTAGCTTTGCCCCCACCCCCTCCCCCCAGAAAAGTTGATATATGCCAAAACAAAATGTAAAATAGTGCCAGTGGATTGATTAAAAATGATTATTCATTTGACAAGATGAGAGGGAGTTGTTGTGTGACAGTTCAGGGTACATAACAACAATAAATCAGGATACATAACAGCAATAAAAAGTATTTGGCATAAGCACTGCATTAGTTTTCAGTACGTTAAGTCAATTAAATCAAAATGCCCTTCTTAAAGGCACAAGCAAAGGCAGATGATGTAAACACGTCTTGTTTGGGTTAAGCTGTTTACATGTACCTTTGCCATTTAGTGACGAAGCATCCCTGTTGCCATGAAAAAACTATTAACACAATATTACTGCCCACATACAGAGAGTTTGCCCACAATAAAGCATGAAAATTGCTGCCACTAGCTTCATCCTCCTTCTTTAACAGAGCTGAGGAATAGCAGCTTCCCTCTCATACACAGGAAAGAAATTACGATCCTGCTAATAATCTACGTGACCTCCTTGACGCGACTCACAAATAACTTGGTGTTACAGGCAATTATGCTCTCCGCTGTAATGAATCAGGGATGCCAAGACCACCAGGTGATTGTTGCTGCTGGAAATGCTCTCAGCCTCAGAAATTTACTCACGATGCCAGCAGGAAACAGCCAACAATTATGGATGAAAGTCAGGACTAGTGGGAGAAATGTGAAAGGAAGACGATGTGATCCTGCCACTGTAATGCCAGGCTAAGCCAGGCATCTCAACCTGATGCCTCATAATAACAAGTATAGGCTCACAGGGGCTATTCTAATCGAATTTTGAAATTTGATGTTTCAACCCAAAACCAGGCCAGATTCAAACCCAGGATGTCACTGCTCCATCACATGTGCCCTTCAAGTATCTATCTTAAAAATCTATGGGCCCTAATTTAATTCTGCAATCTAAATGTCCAAGGCTAAGTGCTGCATCGTAGCACACGCTCAGTGAGGGGGTATCCAAACTCGCCCTTTTTTCTGAGTGCAGCCTTGCCCATGTGCACTGCGCTTATAGGGGGATGGGTGTAGTGGGATATAATAGAGGAGTTTGGAGATGAATTATCAGCCTCATGCAATTCATTACGTCAGAGGAACAAATTAATAAATCAAGTAGATATGCATTTCATTATTGATTTTTTTCTCCACTATGGTTCTTTCCCTGAACAGCACATGGTTGAATGTATGTTGATGCTGTACTGTTGGCATTATATATGGCATAATGAGCCACGTACATAAAAGGTAGGTATTGTCCCCAAACAGCCACCCGTCCAGAGTTGCAGTGCCCTGGAAGGCTGCAGGAACTAATTAACAGGAATTAACAGGTGACTGGTGTTGCACTGAGACATGGTCCATGGGCTCATAACTTTATTTTTACAAAAATAGCAACATCTCGCCTTGCACCTCCTCATTTAAATACGCCGTCCATTTCGGTGCACCACCCCTCCCACCACTGCGTCAATCCCAGTGAGCAAGAATGGAAAAAAAACAACAAACAAACACATGAACAGGTATCTCCAGGTAACCACAATACCAATTTGTCATGGCGCTGTGTTCGACCGTCTTTACGCACCCTCTATTATCCTCACTAAACTTAAAACAAGCACATTATTTTGAATGCTGATGCCCTGCTGGGCCTGGGCTGGTGGCACTAGAGGGAAGGTCATGGGGTCACCAAAATGGCCAGGTTTCATCCCCTGGCCAACATGAATGTCGCCACCAAATTTCATGGCAATCAAAAAAACTGATTTTGAGAAATAACTCACTGCACAGACCGACTGACACGGTGACTTGCAGGCCTTCTCAGTGGGGGTAAAGTGAATTTGTCTGTGGAAAAGGAAAAATCCACTCTTAAAAATGATTCACATATAATTCCTTACTAGCTGAGAAACACGTGAAAATGTACAACTCAAGACTAGAAGGCTAATCAACTGTGATGTGCTCATTTAGTACTCTCTACAAGTGCTTAAATGCCAATGAATGGACACTGAATGTTTCTTTGATTCTATATACCCAAATGAGCTTTCGTTTATTTTTATCCATCAGTTTATCCAGTTAAGGCTTTGACTGAGTACTCATGCTCTTCTTCAGCCCTGCCCTGCTTCATATTCACACAGCTGCACACATTCACACCAGAGAGCCGACCAGGGCAAGCACAGACCCCCACCACTGGCCACTGAACAGATGGGAAGTTGCATGTCTCGCACAGTAGTATCTCAGTGGTAATCGATGAGGGAGGAAAAAATAATGCTGCTCAGAGATGGAGATCTGAAACAGCCGTAAGCCCATTTACCCAAACTGTGAGGACTAGCAGCCCTGGGGCCTCATCATGAGGGAAGTTCAGCTTTGTCTTTGCAACAGCTAGCTACAAAAACCCAAACACTGGCAATCCTGGCTGATGGGTCTCAGAAAAGAGTTTATCATCTTCCTGTGTCTACTTTTCCCAACCAAGCTATGAGTGCATTCACATAAAAGAGGCAGAATTTGCAATACCTTGTCATTCCCATGCATGGACAGATGTAAAGCAGTGTATTTCTCTCAAGATCAAACAATTCTAATTAATAAATATGAAAAAAAAATTGAAAAAGAAAAAAATAGAATGGCATTGGGGAAAAAGCAAACATATGTGAAGCCACTGTGTCTATTATTAAGACAGAGAAGTGAGTGGAAATAAAGGTTTCTGCCAAACTTTCTCTTAATTTAAAAAAAAAAGTTTCAAAACTTGTGTGCTAAATCTTAACCTTAACATCCTAATAAAGGCTGCTGTGATTGCTTGCTCCACCACTGTACAGCTTTAATGTGCCTCCATGTAATGTACAAATGATTTATACAGTAAATCAATAAAAAATGACTACCCTATCAACACCCGCACATTAAGGCTGTGAAAAGATGTTCCCCCGGGGCTTGTGCTGGAGAGGAATATGGGTGCAATCTATTGCACCAATCACTCTTGGGACTTCTATTAGAGAGTTTCAGCACACTTAATCTCCAACAGTAAATTTCATTCAGTACTGATAACTTTCATCAACTAATGTAAGGTACCTGCTATTTGATATAAGCCCTGTTTTATGGCCAGAGTGGGCAAATGGCCTGAAAAGTAATAGACAATGTGTTTGCTGAAGTTCTACCCATAGAGCAATGAAAAAACTGCCAGGTAATACATACAATCTGCTGCTCAGTGATGGTGCAGCTTCAGTTAGTGATGCTGCAGAAAATGCAAAAGCAGGCCGGCCCTTCCCTTTGCAAAGAAGCGACTGTATATCTCTGCTGTTGTGAGTCAGCAGAGAGAGGACAGGCAGACTCTAAACACCCTTACCCAGCAGGCTTGGATCCGATAGCCTAAAAACCCAGGGTTAAGCCCAAAGTAAGCTTGCTAACCCGCTAATCTTGCTGTATGAGACAGACCTCTGAACAAGTAAACGTGTAGCTCTCACATATGCTTGCAGAATCCCTGAACACATTCACAGTCTGCACAAAGTCAGTTTTCAGTCCATCGTCAAAGAGGCAGCACCACAATGTGCCTGTTTGACGCTCTTGGTCAGCTGATTGTATTTCTGCACATACCGCTTGTCTGTCTTAAGATAATTCAATAGACATGGGTGATTTCTGCGCTGTTTTTAATGGGAATTGATAATTTCATCACTCATTCATCTGACTGATTTTGTGTTGAGAGAAAATGTCATCTTGTTAGTAAATCATATTATCGGGTTACCTAACCATTACTGTCTTGTACACACGTGATTTATAGTAGTGGCTAGCGGTTGTGTGTTAACTTTAACATTAATTGCTTTGCCGAATTTAGACTGCCTGTTCCTAAAATACAAGTTGCAGTACTTCAGAAGAGACGACCATAGAGACAATAAGACAGTTGAGTCTCATGGAAGTGAAACTGTTCTCTATTTATGGATGAGCCACTTAGGCTTTTATAATGGTGTGTAACCCAATAGACCTTTTTCACAGCAGCCATTTTGACATGAAATAGTGAGCACAGGTGTTACTAATGGCATTAATGAAGGTCCTGTTCTATTTAGGTACAGAACCTTAATTAATGTGATTAGTAACACCTGGGTGTGCAAAGACCGCCGCATGCAATGCTATGACAAATTGGTTGGAAACACATCGTGCCGGTTCATGTTTTTTTCTTTTTTTTTGTGCTTGTTCACAGCGCTTGACACAGGGGCAGAAGGTGTGGCCCGTTGAAATAGGAGGTGTATTTAAATCAGGGAGTGCAAGATGAGATGTTTCTATTTTTGTTGAAACTAAATCATTGCAGTAAGAACCCCATGGACCATGTCTAATCTCAGTGCAACACCAGTCACCTGTTAATTGGCGTGTTCTGCCAATTCCTTGATTTGATTTATTCATTTGCTCCTCTGACACACTGAATTCCATGAGTTGATTATTCATCTCCAAACTCCCCTTTATGCTTAGCGCTCGTGGGAAAGCTGCACTCAGATAAACGAAACTAGTGAGGGGGTTTGCATACACCCTCAATATCCATGTGCTAGGATGCAGCGTGTAGTGTTTGTCATTGCGATTGTGAAATTAAAATAAGGCCCCAAGTCTTATACCAATATATAGAGTATGCTTTAATAATCATTGGCATACTTACATCTAAGAATGAAACACTAATAGGTACATGACAGTACCCTGGTGATACAGTACAAGGAGAAGGCTTTTAATCTGAATCAAAGCACTTAAGGTAACTGGAAACAAATCACCACCAATGTCAGACATGAACCTGCACCCACACCACAACTGCTTCGGATATATTTAGCCATTATTTGCATGCAAAACAATCCAGTGGGCCTCCATCTTGCTGTTGCTTGGAGATTTTATAATGCAACTGCAAAGCTTCTGTTGTTTGTAGTGATAATGCTTGATTGATATTCAGAGGACAAGGAGAGTTTCTTTCACCTTCTCAGGTAGGTGAGACAACAGCCTCAGCTGCAGAACAGTGGCACTTGGAGCTGGTTAGGATCCAGCGTCTTGCTCAAGGACACTTCAGCAGGCCGGGTGATTGCAGAGATTGAGGCTTGAACCCAGGTGTTTCAGCTGATGACACAGATTACAGTGATGCTCACCTCAAGGAAGGAGATGTTTGCATTTACAGATCTAGACTGAACCGGTCAAGATGACAGCAATTAAATACGTAGATTCTATTTAAGCTGGATTTTCCTTTCCATCAATAGCTGACAAAACGTTGCAGGGGCAGATCTGCAGTGCGTTCTGGAAACAGAGAGCAGGTGGGCTGGAGCATGGCTAAAAGTCACACACAAATGTGTATGCATTTCATGTGAAGGCCTTTATGAAAATAATTATGTGGTGATATACTTTGAACACGATTTATAGACTGAGGGGTAACGTCATTAAGTATCCACATCATTAAAATGTCACCAGAAGCCAACATGAAGAAAACACACAACTCATCCTCTTTGTATTTTGTATTCAAAGTTCCCCATATAAATTGTAATTCTAACAGTGCATGTGACATTTGAAGTTCCATGAAGACTGCAATAACTTTATTGTCCTGTTAAACAGGACAATAAAAATGTCCTGTTTTCTAATCTTATTTGATCGTGGAGTTAAACATTTGGAGGAACACAGATTTTTTTAAACCTATTTAAGGACAAATTGACCAAAACACAGACATTATTCATCAAAAAACACACACACATTATTTGTAACAGTTGCCTCAGGGAGTAATCATACTACACACACACACAGGCGCACACACACATGTACACACAAATTGAGCTACCCAGTACATTTAAATTCTTGTACGGCTGACTATTGAGCAGCTCCACTGTGGCAGCTGAGGGTTTAATGACTTGCTCATGAGCACTGCAGCAGTACTTCAAATTTTCATGTTTTTCATGCAGTTTTTCACAGATATAAAGGCCCGTTAACAGTTAGGGTTGGCAGGTCCCTGTGCCAAGCTGCACTGCAATTCTCTGTACTGCCATGAGCTTTGAAAAATTTTGGTGCTGTGGACGTACTCTAACCATTTTTGTGTTGCACTGTGACAAGTAGCAGCAGGATCGAGTAGTGCTCAGGTGAAAAGAGGCAGAGGCAGACCATTTCTAGAATAGGCTCACCTAACCCTCATCCATATGTGTCTCTGACTCATAAGGTGCTGATTGATGAAGGCCTGTACTGAACCAGAGGACCAGAGATGCATGGCCATTAGCGTTGTGGGGAACAGTCTGAAAACGCAAAAATAAAAGAAAAAAAAAGACTTGATTATTTTTGAGAGGTGGATTTTAAATGGTGCGTATTTTATGTTGTTTTCGAATGAGTGTGCCAAAGTAAAACTCACAGGCAAACCCGAACACCATTTCCTGTGTTCTTCCTGTTCCATCTGACACTGTTGGGGTTATTACATGCAATAAGCCTATTTGTAATGCGCCCACACAGAGATGGTGTAATAGCTGAGACTCCTGTATGTGTCACATGGATCCCTGGTGACCTATTATCCAATCCCACCAGAGCCCTCTCACCTGTGCCATTTCAGCATCCTTTAAAGCCTCTTTTCAATTACATGAGATCACAGCTTCAAACAAAATTAACTCTTTTGCAGAATGTCACAGTGCTGCCATTAGGACACATTAACCAGAAAAGATACAAATTAAAATACAAATGGCTAAATGCGATTGCCTGCTTCAGTGCAATCCCTGTCTGCTGAAAATAAATATATATTTGCAAAAAAAAAAAAAAAAAAAAAAAAAGGTTGGATAAAGTTTAATGAAAAAGTATGTCAAACATATGCCAGCATGTTTTATTTGCAATGCAAACTCAGAGTTGGAATAAATCCACAAATCCTCTACATATGTAAAGTGAGAGAACTAAAAATAGCTCAAATATCTCTAAATCAGCCCACTTCACAATGCCTTCAAACCTTTTAAGATAAGCTTACAGAAGTGATAGTAGTTATATTTGCTCTGATTGCTTCTTTAAGTAGGTCACTTAAGAAACTGATTTTCAATACAAAAAGTTTGCATTTTTGCATTGCAAAAAGCATTTACTGAAGTCCTCTTACATGTAGCCTAGTGCAGGGTTTAAAAAATGTAAAACGGCCTCTAAAACTGTAATCTGCTTCAAATGTTTAACAGTAGACTGCATCAGTAATAGTGTTTATGAACTTTCCAGCCTTTATTTAAAATTTTAAAGATATCGAGTTTCACGGTATGCTTTTAGGTAGGCTATATCTCTTTTATCCTCGCTTCATTTAAGTTGCATGAGATGTGGGCTGAAACAACAAGTGATGTCTGAAGGGAGGGAACTTGTGGATTCACAGTGCTCGCTGAGTTGGATGCAGATGTTTGGCTGGCAAAGCGCAAAGCGGGAGCACGCGGCTATGCGCACATCATATTTTGCATCCAGAGATAAACATGTGTCAGGAAACATCGATGCTCTTATTAGATTCAGTCTCTTCCTGTGTTAAAACATTGCACAGATAACTTCGCGCAGGCACGACTCCAGGGAGAGGACACCTACAATCTTGGAGTGTGTTGGAGTTTGCTGCCGAAGTTTGGAGATCAGACGCAGGCTGCGCGTTTTAATTACCCAACACCGAGACGACTGCGGGAAGCCCTGAAGATGAATGACACGGACATACTTTGCAAAAATGGCGAAACAGATAACTTGACTGACCAGTCATGTCTGAACGCTACTGCCTCACCGTACAGCCACATGGACATAACAACTTTCATGCACATATTCCCATCCATTTATGGCATCCTTTGCTCAGTTGGAGTTATAGCCAATGGACTGGTCATCTACGCAGTGGCCACATGCAAGAAGAAAATGGTATCAGACATCTACGTGCTGAACTTGGCAGTTGCAGATATGCTTTTCTTGCTGGTGATGCCTTTCAATATTCACCAGCTGGTCAGAGACAGACAGTGGGTCTTCGGAAACTTTATGTGTAAAGCGGTTGTAGTGGTGGATGTCAGCAACCAGTTTACTACAGTGGGGGTTGTTACTGTCTTATGCATTGATAGGTAAGAGCTAAATCCATCCTTTTCACATATTTCATGTTAGTTCTTTCCAAATGTTTCTATTCACGTTCAGTCATCCAATTATTATAACTTGAAGTTGAAATGAAGCAGCTGGGTTTTACTTCAAAGCGCCACACTTGGGCGGGAAATCGTTACCTGTAATTCTTTTTATTAATAATTAAATATCTCTAGATTAGAAAGAAGGTAAAAGCTTAATTTTGTCAAGGGTCACCGATAACAGGTAACTTTGCAAAGATTACATACGTTTTGGTAATATTAACAGTTTATCTTAAGCATACAAACTGTTTAGTCCTCCTGTTACATATGGCTTTTGTCTTTTTGGGCAGAAATAACAGAAAAAAGTTCAAAGAAAAAGGAAAAAATGTATGGAAATAAGTAAATAAAATAAATAAACAGAAGTTCAAGTACAAAAAGTAAAAGTTGTGTATGCCAAAAGTAATCTGTGAGAAATATTTAAACATAGGGCAGATCAATACAGATTAATGATGCAGGAATACAGTAGACAGCTCAGTAGACCAGCTGTCTCTGTTGTTTTTAAACATTTACACCAAAACTATAAAAGTTTAAATTTACAACACTGTTATGGGTGGTAAACAGGAGAAACCCAATGGAGAAAATACTTAAATGTCAACACATTTCAACATTAATAGGCACAGGAATTTCACATGAATGTTTACTGGCTCATTGCGACTGTAAATGCAATAACAACACTGGCAACAAGGATAAAATGATGATTTTACCAGTATATCTGATCTGATGTTGCACTCCTTTGTACTATAATCCAGTGTGAGCATTTATACAAAAGCCTGATTCAAAGAATGACGTACTAACCCGCAAATGGTGGTTACAGTACAGAGGACATCAGGCTGCTGATATAAATCTACAGGACCATGCAACAGGCAGCAGCACTCAGCAGCCACCTAGTCCAAATGTTACAGGTCTGAATGTGTGAGTTTGTGTCTGTCACTTTGAGTTATCAAGTTGAATGAAGAACAAGACTCTTCTAGAAGGCTCAGCAGTGAAGAAGAAGCCCCGTCCACACAGTCTTCTGTCCTCAAATGCACTTAGGTTCATCCTCAGTTCCCAGGATTATTCAGTAATTCATAAATTTGCTATCGATTTCAACAACAGGGACAGCTGAGAGAGCTGACTTGGAACAAGAAGAAAACAAACTGTGTAAACATGTATAGGCCAAAGGGTCGACTGATTCTGCTGATTGTTTGAAAATATTTAAAAAATTTAATTCCAAGTTTAATGGTTATTTAATTCAGACTATTTGCTGCCTCCTTAAAATCCCCAAGAATCAACTCCTGTTGAATTTTTTACAGTATGCAAAACACAATTTTCCTAAGTTTTGTTACACCGACGTTCAGAATAAAAAGCAACATATTTCTCGCCTCACTGCAGAGAAACAGAAAACAAGATCAATTTGCCTTTGAAAAACACAACAGCTTGGACACAAGTGATTTCAGGCTCAAACTCCAAGTTCAGAGGAGATGAAACTGTTGATGATGTAAGACATAGGTAATAAAGGGAAGAGGCAACAAGCCAATATGGGTATCAGCTCAGTAAGCTAGAAAAAATGCATAATCCTTCATGGTTTTAGCTCTTGGTATGCGAAGGGTGTTGAACATTCATTTGTGATGAAATATGTAAGGGGTCGTGTCCTAATTCAATAAAACATCTGTGACGGGAGTTTCCCTCTTGATAACCCTGAAGATACACCTGCTCTCACCAAACCCTCTTTCCTCTAACATCCAAGACTGGGTTCTACATATATATGCACAGGATGTGATTCTTGGCCTCACTTCACTTTCCTCTCAGTCCCACATCCACATTATTCCATATATGACAAACATCTACAGTATGTCTCCTCCTCAACAACTTAAACACACCTCCACACATTCATTTCCTGATCAGTAACCAGACACCTCACTGAGACTGACATAAAATGATGAAATGATGGATTTTGGGTGCCACCCTGATAGAGCTAATCCACTGTTAATAACCATACTTTCACCGGCGGTCCTCCATTTGTTAGTGCACAGATAAAAAACAGCTTCATTGTTATTCCTATTCCTTGTTTATTCCTTTTCCCAGTTTGTTTCATGTCGCTATATCACATTTCTAAGAAAGTTTTATTTGCCTGGAGTTTTGTAGATTTCAACCAAACCCTGTTTACAAACCAGACCAGTGTTCACTAAAGGCATGAAATAGGTATAAATATACACTTAGGAGCCATGAAAGGCATTTTACTCGAGAAACTTCAGGGTCGTCTCTCAGCATGTGCCGCAGGGTGGTCAGTGCATGTAAACATTCACGTGTTAAACCTCATGAACACTGAAATATTTAAAAACTGTTAAAGAGAAGTTTTTGTTTGCATGCTTTGACCCTCAACACAATTTGAGTGTGTAGGCTGTCACAAGAACGTACTTTTTGACCTGAATCTGTTTGCTCTATTGCTGTTAAAACTGCCTTTCCTGGTTGAGCTGGCAGCTCCAAGCTTAAACAAGCACGGCCCCTGTGAGAAAACCCACACAGGCATTATTAATCTACTGAGAAAATCCACAGAGGCATTAATAATCTAGTGTATGTTTGGTACAATTTGTGTCCTCTTTTTTGTGACCCATACTTTTTCTTTGCAAAACTAAAAGTGTGCAGCACACCTACGTGTATTTTTGATTACATCCATGCCTAACCCTGCTGATTATAAGCAATATATCACTATGCCAGAGATTGGACATTGATTCTCACTCACCAATTCAACCATCAGGCTCATAGTATATCATACATCCTAAGCTGACATGTCTGTCCTCTGTTAGTGAACAGAATGCTAAACTATTGATTTATGTGCCAGGTTAATTCAGAATAAATTGATTGCAATATATCAGGATGTCCTGGAGAAAATCACCAGGATGTTACCATCTGTTTTGTCTCCGCAGGCAAGACAGGAATGCAGACACAGATGCAGAAAATTGTGTAAATAAAGACAAAACAGCCATACTCTCCCGGTAAAAGGCTAAAATATCTATTTCGAATCTAATTTCTCGCCAGACCAGGAATGTCTCAGTACCCAGTCTTCAAAAGGTCAGGAACAGGGTTATGCTTAGATATACATGTCATATACCTATAACCAGACTGTGCACTAATGCAACAATAATACAGCAGCATTTCTTAGGTTTCAGATCCAAAAGTTTTGAGCCTTCATATGTTTTCAGAGGCCTGGATAAGAGACAATTTTAATTCACTTATGTTCTCACCTGAAAAAGTTTAAGAACTTTTGCTGTGTGTTGTATAAAATATTGCTCTAATACTTTATAATATTATTGGAGTATTGTAACATACTCCAATAGCGTCTACACAGAAATGGCAGATTATAAATGTTATCATATTTAAATTGCAACGTGTATCTGAGTTGAAATCCAAAAGCAGTGATAACTAGTGCTAAGCCAAATATAGTAATTTTAGATATTATCCTGTCCTCTTTCATGCTCATAATCACATATCCTTTGAAAGTGGAGCAATTGAAACTTTCTCATATATAAATTCATTCCTAGCAACATGATCATTCTGTTTCATCTTCTATTTGTCAGGATAAATTTGTTTCATAGTCTGCTGATGCTCTACATAACAATTGTGCTCTTCAAATCAAACTTATTTGATAACTGCATTCATGATCATTTTACTGAGCACGTATTATATTGTTTTGAGAGAGAAAATGAGACTGTATCTTGGAGACGGTACTTGGTTTCATCATCCCCCTTACTGATTTGATTCTCTCAGCCTGTCAAGGAGGAAAATTACCCCTTAAAGCAAACTGAGTGTTCTTTATCTGTACCTCAGCACAGTTGTTAGGATCAAACCCACACCGGAGTCCGTCTCTAAAAATGTGTTCCTACATTTCTGCTCTCAGGTACATTGCTATTGTCCACCCCACCTCAGAGAAGAGGACCATCCAGTGGACCATCATCATCAACCTGCTGGTGTGGCTGGGCAGCTTCCTCCTCACCGTGCCTGTCATGATGTACGCCAAGGTTGTGCGCAAACATCAGCTGGAAATATGCATGATGTACCTGGACGGGCCTGAGGACATGTACTGGTACACTCTCTACCAGTCTATCCTGGGCTTCATTATCCCCCTCATCATCATCAGCACCTTCTACTCCCTCACCCTTTACCATGTTTTCCGCTCCATCCGTCGCGTTAAGCGCAAGCAGTCCGTCTGGGCTAAAAGGGCCACCAAGACGGTCCTGATGGTCATCGCCCTGTTCCTGATCTGCTGGTCGCCCTACCATGTAATTCAGGTAATAAACCTGAGTAATAACACCCCGACGACTGCCTTCATCTACGCCTACAACATCAGCATCTGCCTCAGCTACTCCCACAGCTGCATCAACCCGCTCATGCTGCTCATCTTCGCCCAGAATTACCGCGAACGTCTCTGTCGCAGAAATGTGTCGCACAGCTCCCAGCACTCGTCCAAGACCACCGTGGTCAAAGCTGACGGCTCCAGCGTGGCGACTGCCGACCCCAACTACCGCTGTACTGTCATCTAACCATAAACATGCCACTCTGTACATCCTGTACATACATGTAAATGATTTGCTGCTGTCCCAAAAGTGGCTTGAATCAGTGTTGTTGCTGGTTTTTAAAGTCATCTGCAACTTTTTCAGTGAAGTAAATGTCATTTTTGCCACTCTTATCACCGATTCAGCCTATAACAACTTAATGCTTTGCTCTTTTTCACATCCAGCATTGGATAGGAATTTCCTAGGGATTATCTTGCTCACTGGATGGTGATGTGTTTATGTTTATGAAAACAGCAGCAGTGGTTTGTTTGGAATAAAGAGAAGAGGAATTAGTATGACGAACAAAAGCTACCGTGGATGAACAGTGTAAGACAGGCCGGCAAAACTCAAGCTTCATCAACGAAAAAATCCACAGAGAAGAAATGCACCAACTGCTCTCCGGAAGTTTACCCAATTCATCAATTTTCCTTTTTCTAATCTAATCTAAAGCGGCCTGGCTCATTAGCCAAATTGCTGAAGGCTTGGCTGTAATGTTATTTGGTGATATCCAGTTCATCGTTTGTTGGCTGTGGCAGCATGTTGTTTGCTGTCCCAGCTGCTGGTAACTTCAGCTGTGCAAATAGTAACTTTGTCCTCAAACTCTGCTAAACACTGCTTTTGAAGACAGTGACAGGAGGTTATTCTGTAAATGCAGATATCAAACATAGGTGACTTGTGTGAGCGACAACTGGCAATTTTAGTTTAGTGTTAGCTCAATTAGCAGATTGCAAGTGCTAACTTACATCTGCTGTACATTGCTGTTTTTTGTCACTATATGGTGTCGCTTGAGCTTTTGTTTATGGCTGTTGATTGTACTTGATAACGTAACTGAAAAGTTATCACATTGTGTCTCGTGGATTATCACTTCAGACAATTATTTTGTTTTTCAGAAGACAATCTCTTATTCTGTGGTGAGCTACGATGTACAATCTCTATGGATTTGATACAAAAAAGTACATATCAGACAAATCTGTCCATCTCTCTCTCTCTCTCTCTCTCTCTCCCTCTCTCTTTCTCATTAGTTCAGTCCTGATGCATCCTGAACTCTAGTTAATAAGGGTCATATATAGCGCTGCATCCCACCAATGTTTGACTTAACCGTTATTACCGTGACTGGGCGCCCAGCACAGCCCAGTTCCCACAGTTCACCTGATGGGCATGATGCAGAGATGACTGAATGGAGGTTTCTTAAAAAAAAAAAAAAAAAAAAAAAAAACCAAAAAAAAAAAAACTTTTAAC